>OZ004709.1:68793024-69023476 GCA_963924515.1 Vespertilio murinus
ATCCAGGTGGCTGGTTGGCATGTACAGGAGGCAACCAATTGATGATTCCTTCTCTCTCTCTTCCTTCTTCTCTCTAAAATCAATCAATTTTTTAAAGTAGCCTGGACTTACAACTCCTGTGTGAACCTTTAAAAAACAGGCTGCTGGCCATGCTATTTCACATCTACCTTAACTTTACTGTTCAAAGGAAAATGACCCGGAGTTCCCTTTGTGTCCAGACATAATGCTGCTCCCTTACACACAGCCATGCTCTGCTTTGAGCCCATCAAAATGATGCTACAGCTACATTTCACCTCAACTCCACCCTTCTCCAAAGCCTTAGGGTAAGCACCTGGCTTTATTTCTTTGGTAAGATGCACCACACTTCCTCTGGGGTGTGTACTTCCTTAGTGCAAGGACTCAGTGTTCTGACCTAGTGAGACTGGAGGCTTGTCTTAGACTGGCAGAACTAGAAAAACTTGGAGTGCTTAATACAGAGCTTGGGACATGGCAATACTTGATTTAATCTCATCTGTAGTAAAAACAAAACAAAAAAGACTGTATTAATTATCATTATTACAAGCTCCATGGGTAAATGAAAGGCACTGGTGCTGTGCCAAGGGTAGAAACTGTGAGTAAGCTGATTGGAACAAATCTCCCTGCACCGTGTCTACAGAAATCCCTGTTACTGCAGAGATCTCCCAAGGGCAAACTTCCAGCTCAGAAATCATGTGATACCACCCTGGTACTGGCAGAGCTGGTTAATCATTGGGAAGACTCCTGCAGCATGGCCCATACTCCTCTGGACTGTGAGTTAGAATAATTAAACCATGCTTTTAAGATTTTAAAATGGCTTGGTTTTGGGTGTTTGTTGTTTTTTGTGGTGGGGTGGGGTGGGTTTTTTTTTTTTTGTTGTTGTTGTTGTTATTCCTCACTCAAAAATATTTTTCCATTGATTTTTAGAGAGACTGGAAGGGGGAGAGACAAAGAGAAACATCCATGTGAGAGAGACACATCAATTGGTTGCCTCCCACAGGCATCCCAACCAGGGCTGGGGATCAAGCCTGTAACCAGTATTTACACTTCACCGGAATTGTACCTGGGCCCTTTCAGTCTCACAGGCTGATGCTCTATCCACTGAGCCAATCCAGCTTGAGCTAAAATTGCATTTAAATCAGCTGTCTATCTGATGCTAATTGCAAAAACAAGTTGATCTCTGGAATATTTCTCACTTTTTCTTACTTAAAATAAAAAGTTTTATATTTTTAATTATAATTATGGGTAACCCTAGCATAATGTAAAAAGACTTTAGGAGATCTTTTAGAAACATGTCAGACACCAAATTTGGGTTCAGGAAGGATCTGGTGAGGAAGGAGCAATCAAGCATCAGCAAGCAGTCCCTCAGAGCGGAACATCGTTCTGGGCCACCTAGACAGCATCTCTCATTTGGGTAATTAATGTTAAGAGACATAGATTTAAACGCCTTCATCAAACACCCAAATTAAAAGAGCTGAGTCAGTATCTAGCAATGTTGGGTACATAGACTATCAAAAATATTTGTTGAATAAACAAATGGACTCTGATATGTGCTTCAGACAGAATACCACCTTCTAGAATGTAAACATGAAGTACTACATGGGAATGATAAAGGGCATACTCACAACAGTGTAAAAATTATTTACACATAAATGGACAAAACCTACCATTATCACTTCCTGGTTTTTAGGTCAACTCCCCAGTCTTCTGTAAAGCTGTGTTTGCTCACTGGTGGATGTTGGTTGCATGAATTTCTGCAGTGTATGGTTTCCTTCCAATCTTAACAGAAACTCAAGCTCTGTTCAGACTTCTCTGTGTGAACACTTCTGACATTCACTTTACATGTTCTTACTAAGTTACAAAATAACTATCATTCAGAGAAAATATATAAACACTTGATTCATTAATATGATAACCAGTATTTCCTGTTACTTTTTGCTAATTTATTTTGGAGCAATATTTAAGATACAGTGAAAGACATAAGAAATGCTATAGTGAACATCCAATGTAAGAAATAAAACAACCATCCTATTGACATCCCCATCTCTGATTACAGACTCTTCAGAGGGATCAGCAGTCATAAATGTGGAAACTATTATTTCCATATCTTCTTTAAAATTTTTAAATATTTTTAATTTTTAGTTTTGAAGTAGAAACAACATTTCTTGCATATTTTAGCCTAAATGTAACTGGTATCAGACTTTGTTTTTCTGAAAGTTGTTTTTTAAGTCAATGACATATTTTTTAGATTTATCCCTGTTGCTACATGAACTGACTATATAGTATTCCATTATATGAATATACATTTTATTCATCCGTTCTTTTTTTATAAGTTGTTTCCAAAATTTTGCTATTATGGGTCTCCTTGGGTGCCATAAGCCAGTTCCAGCATATAATTGCAAGAGTTTCATCAAAAGGTTGATGGAAAAGGGCTGATCCACATATGTTATTGCCTGTTGAAATAGCTAAAGGCATTTCCCCACACCTGCAAAAGATTTGAATAGATGATAGATTATTGTTTGTTGCCAGACAGCTCAGAGTATCTTAATCATTCATCTTATTGCCTCCTACTGGCCAAACACCTGAACAGCCATAGGCTATTCCCCAATCTGACAATGCTTCTGTATGAAACTCTACCTTTGAAGTGTATATCTCCACCTTGCTTTAGGACAATTTGTGTTAATAAAAAGCAAGGGGTCCTGAAACAATGATAACTTAGCTCCTTTATCTAAAGCTCCTCTGACCCCCAATGCCTTTCAAAATTATCTTTCATCTCTGGACTCTTACTTCAGTTATCACGGATTCTTTCTCCATATTGCTGAATCCTTCTTAATGCCAGAACAAGAACCTTGGCACTTGGGCATATGGGCAAGTTTTCTAAGGGATATTGTTAACAATGATAGTAAAGATACTATTACAATTACTATAACAACTACTACTACTAATAGAAGCTAAATTTTATTAGTCTGTTTGTTATATAGCTAGTAACTTATTTAATCCTATGAATTCTATGAAGTAGCTACATTATTAACTTCATTTTACCAAAAAAGAAAAACATTAGAGGGTGATTAATGAATTATAGAATGTAAATTTCCTGCCATATAAAATGCATCAAATTGTACAAGTTTATATCCCTTTCATATGTATATGCAGTTCCTATTGTTCCATATTCTGAACATAACATGGTACTGTCAGATTTGAAATTTGTTTTCAAATATGTATATAGAGCCTGGTAATTTGAAGTATACTCATTGACTGCTTAGAATGTAGATCAAGGAAAATTGAGCCCTGGCCATTGTTTATAAATAGTTAGAACATCAGCCCATGTTCCAAAGAATCTCATGTTCAAACCCCACCCCCAATTGGGTAGGCATGTGCAGGAGGTAACCAATAAATATGTCTCTCACATTGATGTCTCTCTCTCTCTCTCTCTCTCTCTCTCTCTCTCTCTCTCTCCCTCTCCCTCTCCCTCTCCCTCTCCCTCTCCCTCTCCCTCTCCCTCTCCCTCTCCCTCTCTCTCTCTCTCTCCCTCTCTCCCTCCCTCCCTTTCACTTGCTCTGAGAAGCAAAGGAAACAATATCCTCAGGTGAGGACTAACAACAACAACAACAACAAAAGACTGAGAAAGAGAAAAAGAGAAAGACTGGGATACAAAGAAATATTTCTTAAAAATCAGAGTAAAGGAAAATATATTTTAAGACTGAGGAAAGGCATTCAAATAAGTTAGGAGTTGAAAATTGAGTGAAAACAACCTAACTGAAACATTAAGCCTAATTGATAGTCTTACACACATCCATCTGAGCAATAAAGCCCTACACGTGCCAATTCTGCTCTACCCAGTGCTCATTCAGCTGCCAAAGACTTTAGGGGGATACTTGAAGGAAAATTCCTTTATTTCTAATTCCCAATTCTTCTGTACTTTTAACGTGATGAGTCGTCAATAAATGTTGTGTCCCTAAGCCCCTCTGCTTTCTCCTTTTCTGTTATGAATAATTTATATAGTACAAAGCAAATCAATAACACTCCTTTTTAACCTAAAATTATCAAATTTTTACCAACATTCATTCATTTTATTTTGCCTCCTCTAGGAGGGAAATACATGTAGTATGTTTGCTTGATCAATCAGACAACACACTCAAACTATGAAAACAAGAAGATTAGAAGTCCTTAGTACAAATAAGACCAAAAAAAGAAAATTTTACACTAGACCTTGAGAGATGACAGTTCTTACTCATTTATTAGTATTAACTCTTTAAGCCCACATGGAATCTCAAGTGGTACCAATTGAAAATTCCACAGTGTGGGAAGAGAGCTTTTAACCACAGCTATTACAGATTCCTTCCTCATAGAAGGGCCTTCTGTTGTTGCACAGGTTGCAGAAATGTAGGCACCTTTGAAAGAGAGCTAAGAAGACATGCTTAACTGGATAAAAGGATACCCTTGTTTTACTAAAAAACAAATTCAGGCCATAAAAAGTTAACAAAGACTCTAACAACAAAATCCAATCTAATAAAAGAGTAATATGCAAATTAGCCATCACTCTGTCACACCCAAAAGCCACTCCCTCCAGCCAATCAGGAACAAGTATGCAAATAAACCAACCAAGATGGCTATGGCCACAGAGAGGAGTGAGGCTTGGGTTTCTCCAGTGATGGAGGAAGCCAAGCTTTCTGCACACCCTGGCTGGCCCAGGCCTCCGCTTAAGGCTACAAAGTTTCAATTGTAGAAGATACATAAACCCCAGGTACCAAGGCCTCCACTTGGGTCACCAGAGGGCATGGCTGTCCTGAAAACTACCACAGCCCTCTTGCTCAGCCTGCCCCATGCCCCAAAGGAACCCCCACCCTGATCCAGGACATCCCTCAGGGCAAACCAGCTGGCCCCCACCCATGCACCAGGCCTCTATCCTATCTAATAAAAGAGTAATATGCATATTGACCATCACTCCAACATACAATATGGCTATCCCCATGTGGTCAAAGATCCTGCCCCTATGTGGACACAAGATGGCCACCACAAGATGGCCAGCAGGGGAGGGCATTTGGGAGGCACCAGGCCTGCAAGGGAGGGCAGTTGGGGGCAATCAAGCCTTCAGGGGAGGGCAGTTAGGGGTGACCAGGCTGGTAGAGGAGGAAAGTTGGGGGCAAATAGACTGGCAGGGGAGCAGTTAGACATCAGGCAGGCTAATATGGGAGTGGTTAGGGGGTTATCAGGCTGGCAGGCAGAAGCGGTTAGGGGAAATCAGGAAGGCAGGCAGATGAGCAGTGGGAGCCAGCAGTCCTGGATTGTAAGAGGGATGTCCCACTGCCCATGGGCTCGGCCCTAAACGGGCAGTAGGACATCCCTCAAGGGGTCTCAGATTGGAGAGGGTGCAGGCTGGGCTGAGAGACACCTCCCCACCCCGGTGCACGAATTTCATGTATCAGGTCTCTAGTACTATAATAACTATAAAAATATGCAAAATGTGTTTCCCCAAATAATCCATCTATAAATGCTGACACAACAATGTAGAAACCTGTTCTTAAACTGCCATAGTTTCAAATTTAATGTAGAGAATGTTGGTTGATACTGCTCTAAAATTAAATATCAAGCCAGCTTGATTTTTTTTTCCTGATGGTATCACTGTCATATTTTGGAAGTTTTCCAGTTTCACTGGTTGTTTCACTTTTTTAGCAAAAGCACAGGAAGTCAAGCCAAGCTGGCTGACACCTTGAGTGAAAGCTCTCCACATCTGTACTCAAGAACATCTGAAGAATTCCTAAAAACCTTCCATTTCAAGCCTCCTGATGTAGTGGACATCCAATAGACTGGAGGAAGTGAGTTGTCTTTTAAGTTAGGAAATAAAATCCTAAGTGAAAGGAGTTTTGTGAGTAATTAGGAGTTTCAGGGGTGAGACAGGGAGGTTTAGGAAATTTTAAACAATTAAGGGATCCATGAAAAAAGCACAGGGCTACAAAGCCGCAAAAGGTTACATTCCATAGAATAAGGGAGCTGGAAACAGCAGAAGGCACAGTTCCGTAGAATAAGGGGACTGGGAGCTTCAGAAGGGTGTACATTTATAGAATAAAGGGATGGAAGCATCTCATTCAAAGAGAGAAGACAAAAACCCAGAGGGAATAGGAAAACAATGGGGGTGGGGAGCCTCAATGTTTCTTCTGAGGTTTGACCTTTGAGCTCTAGTGACCAAATCAAAAGGTGATAGTGACCAATCAAAGAGGATATCAAGGCACAAAGGTCTGCAGCCTTTATAAATCATAGGAAAAAGGAACTCATAGGAATCTTTCCCCCTCCCCACGTGGCAGTCTGTGCTAGTTTCTCAGTAAATTTCCACCTTTCCTCTGTCATTTCATTCTTCTACTCCACTGGACAAGAGCCTGGGAACCATCCTGCCCAGGGGAACACCAGTCCAAATTTCCTGTATCATAAGAACCAACATCTTGGTGTTCCACTGTGTCCCTCAGTAACACTTGTTTGAGAATTTTCCCATTGGAGGTCAAGGGCAATTTTTATCGGATGCCTTTTTCAGAAGAACAAATCTGTGAGTCTCAGATCATGCAGTGGCTGCTTTGGTAGCTGTTTTGGAAATTTTTGTACCTGCTATTGATAAAGCCAGAGGGATTGTGTTGCAGTAAAACATAGAAATGTTTAGAAATGCTTAAAGAGTGTCTAAAAACGTTGGGAAGGTTTTAAAATATTTAAGTTAACTTTTCTTGAAACTTAAAGTGTGATATTAAGGACACATTCCCCACTGCCCTGAAGCGTGTGTACTCCAGAGATAAGGATTTGAACTTCAATTACTGACTCAGAGTGACTTGTCAAGATAACCATTTGTGTGAGTGATGTACTCTCCCCAGATAACCACCTGTAGCCCCTCACCCTGTTTGAGTTTAACACGTGTGCACTGACGTAATTCATTCATAGCCACCTGAACTGCTGCAGGCGCTGAACAGGCTTTAAAAATAGATCCTGTCCAGCTAAGGATGCTCACCTGTGGAGACAGCCACAAAGGTACATCCTTTTGTCAGTCCCTCAAAGGAAGCAGCTCCACACTCCTCTTCCTGACAGATGTCAGAAGAACAATAGATGCCACCAGCTCTCTGGTGAGGAACATGGGCCCCCTGTACCTGGACCAGACCAGCCAAGATGCAGGACCCCAAAGAACAGCACACCAGGATCCCCAATTAAGCCTATATCCACAGCATCAGGAACTTGGGTGAGAAATAAAGTGCTGTGTGATTTGCAAATGCATATATTTCATATGGTGTAATTCCTCTGGCAGTTAATTGAATTATTTTGCATATGCTTAAAATTTAAATCGAAGCCTCTGGTCTTTTTGGTCCTGCCCTTGGACCTGCTTGCATAGGGTCCCAACTCCTGTGTGGTTAAAGTTTACCTAAAGCGACAGCTTCAACACCCCAGATCCTTTCCCAGGATCTACTTGGGACAGATTGTATGAGTTCCTTGAAGTAAATACTCATCTCAGCTTCTAATAAAGTAGAATCCAAAACTGGAAGTCATTCTCAAAATTGTGAAGCACCCCGTTATTAAAGAGGACATAATGTCTGAAGGAATCAATCTTACTAACATCAAGGCTAATGGAAATAAGACTAGAGATTTTAAGATTTTTGAGAGCTTTAATCATTATCGTTTTAGGATTCCATTAGTAACTTATTTTCCCTGATGTTTATGGATGATAAAATAAAGTTTGAATAAATGGCAACATTTATGCGTTCTTCGTAATAATAATACCAGTGAAATATGTATTCCCACAAAGATGAGATAGGATTCCTCAAGTTGGGAATGCAGAACCAAGAAATAGTTTCCCCCTGTTATTATTGCCACAGCTTTCCAGAACTAAAAACCTCAACCATCACCATGTCCCATCTTTACAGTTTGGTTGTGTTATCAGCAGGTGGGACATTAATACATACATACATATATATATATATATATATATATATATATATATATATATATTCTCCTCAGTAATATTCTTATGCTCTTGAGGATAATATGAAGCCTTTTTACAAAACTCTACTTGCATTATGCCTTCTTATAAATTTAGATAACAGAAAAACATCTCCGTTTCTCCAATTCACCATCTTATAGTGATCAGGACATCTTTTTATTCCTGAAGTATTTTAAAGTCATGCAATAACCTAAAAATCATACCCACATCAGAATAAAATTTATTTATTTTTGTCAGCTGACAGGTCTGAGCGAGGGCATTTAATTAAGCCATCTGGAAATATTTAATTTCTGAATGAAGCTTAGATTCAAGTTTCTGATAGCATACCCAGATTCATAATCATTAGTTTTTCTTTTGAAGTATGAACCATATAAGACCAGAGTTATCCCATTTAGTAGGTCCATACTGGTCATAGACAGTTCCCAAAATGACGTTTTAGGTTCTCCTTTTTTAGCTGTAGAAAGGCAGGTGGTTAAATTTAGAGCAATACAGCAATGGATGAAGACATCTGAAGGAGAAAACTGAGAGGCATGGCTTCCATTCAGGTGTTGTTCAGGTGGTCCTTTGGAATCAAGTCCTTGAGAAGCCTCCCATGGGGCATGTGTTCACTGGGCCTTCAAAATAGAAGGAGCTTCCAGCAGATACAGGAAGTCAACATGTTCCATTGTCTTTAACATCTCGGGGAGAAAAAGAGAAATTAATAAAACCCATTCCTCTATCATTGGATAGAGATTATGTTAACTTAAAAGACCAAATTATAAAGACAGACATGTGAGTTCTTAAAGAGCTGGTGTCTGCCTCCACCTGAAGCACCCTCCTGAAAAAATGGCTCTATGTGCAGTACCCAACACCAGGTCACACCTCAAGGGCAGCCTCAGAGGTGAGTGGCTAAGACTTCCCTTCTGCTGCCCAAGGACTGTGGTGCAGGGACAGTGGCCCTCTGCAGCCACAGGCTGGCTCTGGATCAGTGGCATGCACTTGGTAGCACAGAAATGCCCAACTGCTGCTTGTGGTACTTTAAGGACTGTGCTTCTTGGCAATTTTCAGTTGTGTTTTGGTAATTGGATTGATTAAATTCATAACTGTCTTGAATATAATTTGGTCACATTAAAACTTCTGTACCTATCCAAAAAGAAGAAGAAAAAAAAAGAAATGTGTTTCTCCTAAAAAAAAATTTCTATGGAAAGCTGTAAAAACTGGCTGATGAAATTTGGACTATCAGTACGGGATTTTGTTATTTCTGAAAATTCTAAAGTTGTGCTTTTTCAACAACTGAGCATTGACACAATCTAGTAAAAAGTGTGCATTTTTAAAAATTTCCATGGATACTTTTTTCATATCAAAACTTATTTCAAATTAGCAATGACATTTAATATATGTTTTAAGAACTTTTTTGTTTTAAAAATTAATGAGTCTATATGTTTTTTTTTTTCTACTTGAGTACTGAAAGTTATTTTAGAACCAAAAAAGTTACTACTGATGGCTATGTGAAATGCTCACTTGAACTGCATCCAGGACATGGGGGTAGGCTTTTGCTTCATTTCCTCTTGGTGCCTGAAGCAAAAGCTTCAGAGCCAGGCGCCGCTGGTAGGCATCTGAATAATTCATCACCGAGAAATCTCTGATGGGTTTGTATGTTACATTCTCCAGTGCAAAGATCCAGGGTTGGGTGATGTAGCAGTCAAATCACAGTATGGCTTGGCTTGCCTGTGGATACCTGACTCCAAGGCTTGCCATAATTGGGTTGTATTAGGAGCAGTAAATATACATCCTATTCAACTGTTTTCCCATGGAAATGGTCCTTTGCTTTTTCAATACTGATAAACCAAATATGAAGTTTGATGTTAGTTTATTAATGCTTAGAACTGATTGATGATTCTTTCTCATCATTGATATTTCTCTCCCTCTCATTTCCTCTAAAATCAACAAAAACATACTTAAAATATGTATTTCTATTAATATATTGTATTTCTCTAGAATTAGCCTCGAAGATAAACTCTCTTTTGGGTTTATTAGGCTTTGTAATTTTTGTTTGTTTGTTTACTTTTAAAAATGAAACTGCTATTTGACTCAGTGATCTCACTTTTAGGAATATATCCTAAGAAACCCAAAACACAAATTAAAAGGAATATATGCACTCCTATATTCATAGAAGCACATTTTACAATAGCTAAGATCTGGAAACAGCCCAGGTGCCCATAAGTTGATGAATGGATAAAAAAGCTATAGTACATTTACACTATGGAATACTATGAATCTGTAAAAAAGAAGCATTTCTTACCCTTTGAGACAACATGGAGGGACCTGGAGAGTATTATGCTAAGTGCAATAAGCCAGTCAGAGAAAGACAAGTATTACATGATCTCATTCATATGTGGAATCTAATGAACAAAATAATCTGATGAGCAAAATAAATCTAGGGACATAGAAGCATGGAACATACTATTGAATCTCAGAGGGAAGGTTGGGGTATGTGGAAAGAGATCAACCAAAGAACTTGAATGTATATTTGCATAACCTGTGGACATAGAGAGTAGTGTGGTGAAGGCCTGATATGGTGGCACTGGCAGGCTAGAAGGGGTCAGTTGGGAAAAAAGGGGGACTTGTAGTACTTTCAACAATAAAGATTTTTAAAAATAAATATCAAGGTTGGAGGGCAGAAATTCTCATTATAGTTTTAAGTTAATTTAAAAAACTAAATTTAGTAAATTTAATTATTCCTATTTTCTTTTATCTTGCAGTAGGGTAAAAGAACAAAATTATTATTATGAATTTTTAAAGGGCAAAATAAAGACAAATAAGTACAGAAGATAAGATTATAAATCATAATCACCTAAAACCACAAATAATATTAGACATTGTAAAAACACAATAAAAATAATAATTATAATTAAAATAATTTAAGAAAATTTTATTAAAAATATATAAAAATTAATAAAGTTGATTAAGTGTAAAATGTACTATCTTTTAATAAAATAATTGTTACAAAGGAAACTCCACACTCTAAGCATAAATTAGCTGTCATTTATTTCAATTTTTATTTTATATTATTTATGTAGTAATTTGGATATAGCATTTATTCTTTCACATTCTATATAATAAAAACCTAGTATGTAAAATCAAACAAGCAGAACAACCTGTCACTTTGACATACACTGATCACCAGGGGCAGATGCTCAACTTAGGAGCTGCCCCCTGGTGTTCAGTGTGCTCCCACATAGGGAGCATTTTTCAACCAGAAGCTGGGCTCATGGCTGGTGAGCACAGCAGCAGTGGCAAAAGATTCTCCCACTTGTGCTGTAGGCAGGAAATAAGTAAGGAGGGGTCCCAGACTGTAAGAGGGATGTCCAACTGCAGGCTTAGGCTGGCTCCCTGGGAGTGCGCCTAAGCCAGCAGTTGGACATCTCCAGAGGGGTTCTGGACTGCGAGAAGGTGCAGGACAGGCTGAGGGACCCCCGGCCAGTCCAGGTCTCCCCCCCCCCTCTCTCTCTCTCTCTCTCTCTCTCTCTCTCTCTCTCTCTCTCTCTCTCTATATATATATATATATATATGTAATTATATAGATAGATAGATACTAGAGGTCTGGTGAATGAAATTCATGTATGGGGGTTTGTATCCCTTACCCCAGCCTGTACCCTCTCCAATCTGGGATCCAGGACTGCTAGCTCCCAACTGCTTGCCTGCCTGCCTTCCTTATTGCCCCTAACTGCTTCTGCCTGCCACCCCCTAACCATTCCTTGCCAGTCTGATTGATGCCTAACTGGTCCTCTGCCAGCATGATTTCCCCTAACTTCCCTTCCCTGCAGGCCTGGTCACCCCTAATCGCCTTCCTCTGCAGACTTGATTGCCCCCAACTGCCCTCCCTTATAGGCCTGGTCCTCCCAGCTGCCCTCCTCTGGCGGCCATCTTATGTCCACATGGGGGCAGCCATCTTTGACCACATGGGGAAGCCATCTTGTTTGTTGGAGTAACAGTCTATTTGCATATTACTCTTTTATTATATGGGATAGAGGCCTGGTGCATAGGTTGGGGCCAGTTGGTTTGCCCTGAAGAGTGTCCAGTATCAGGATGGGTGTTTCCTTGGGGCATTGGGTGGCCTGGGCGAGGGGCCTGTGGTAGTTTGCAGGCTGGCCATGCCCTCTGGCAACCCCCGGATGCCCTGGTATCTGGTATTTACTTATTTTCTATAATTGAAAATTTGTAGCCTTGAACAAAGACCAAGGTCCTCCAGGAAGCTGGCTTCTTCCATCACCGGGGATAACCCAAGCCTCCTGCTTGCTTCAGCTCCATGGCTGCTGCTATTTTTGTTGGGATTTATCTATCTTCTATAATTGAAACTTTGTAATCTTGAGCAGAGGCTAAGGCTGGCCAGGAAGCTTGGCTTCCTCCATCATCAGGGAAACCCAAACCTCCTGTTTGCTCTATGGCCACAGCGATCTTGGTTGGATTAATTTACATACTCACTCCTAATTGGCTTGTGGGTGTAACAGAAGTACAGTCAATTTGCATGTTTCTCTTTCATTAATATATATATATTAAATTTATATATCTGTGAAATATATATATATATTTCACAGATATATAAATTTAAGCTTCTACCTAGATCTTTAAAATATAATTAATGCCCTGGCCAGTTTGGCTCAATGGATAAAGCGTCAGCCAGAGGACTGAAGGCTCCCAGGTTTGATTTTGGTGAAGGGCATGTACCTTGGTTGTGGGCACATCCTCAGTAGGGGGTGTGCAGGAGCCAGCTGATCAATGTTTCTCTCTCATGGATGTTTCTAACTCTCTATCCCTCTCCCTTCCTCTCTGTAAAAAAATTGATGAAATATATTTTAAAAACTAAAAATAAATAAATAAATAAATAAAATTAACTTATCAGAATATTAAACAATTAATATATCATATTAAATTAGTACTATGAATAAACTGCTTGAAATTTCTTAAGGACAAAATCATGTATTTTTCTTTAAGCATATTTCTATATATTATATATTATGCAATTAAATATTTGTTTGAAAATCATCTTTCTTCAAAATAAACTATTTTTTCAGACATCCACAAAAATTTAGGTAACAAAAAAAACTAGAATTATTTCAATATTTTTCTCTTTCTGAACATGTAATTTTAACAACTGAAGTAGATGTATACACACATTAAAATACATATTTATTTATATTTGTACATTTTGGATGAGATAGATGTCATACAATGATAATTACATATTTTCTTGTTAATCTACTGCAATTTAAAACAGAATACAATCATGTTTATTAGTGTTTTGTGTCTGCTTTTTACTTAGAAATATTTCAGTCTTTCAAAACTATTTAACTGGCTTATTTGTCTAAAATCTTACAGTAAGATAAGAATTGGAAACTTATAATTTACTTAATACATCAAATCTTTATGATTGTAAGAATTTAATAAAATTAAAACTTTTAAAAATACATCATCATCATTTCATTTTATTATGCATATACATAAACTTAAGATTATAATCTTAAACTTTAAACCAGTTAAGTAAATAGTGGTTAACTTACATAATTCATAAATCTAATATAGGAAATTTATTAAGTTCAAATAATGGGAAATTTCTCCCTGGTCTTTATCAAATAAAAATACTATCCTGACATATTTATATGGTAAACTGATTTTTAAACACTGAACCACAACCAAATCATTCCCTTTATCTTCAATCAAATGCTATTGCTTCTTAGTTCAGAACTATAGGATAATAAGAGTTTATTATGTAATCATGCTAAAGTGTCCCTAAGAGAAACACCACTTAACTAAATTTAAATGCCATTTTAAATTTAGTGTTATTTTTTTTTTTTACTTAGCCTGTGGTGTATTCCAGAGAATGTTACATATGAACTTGAAGTGGTTTGTATTCTGCATTCATTGAATGGAGTGTTTCATATATCTCAGCAAAGTTAAGCTGGTTAATAATGCTGTTCAATTCTCTCATATCTTTGTTAATTTCCTGTCCAGTTGTTCTACAAAGTATTCAGAATGGAGGGTTGAATTTTTTATTGCTCCTTTCAATTCTATCAGTATTTGCTTCATGTGGTACTAGGGTATGTGTTTGATATGTATACATTTATACTTTTTATTTCTTCCTACTGTGTTAAAAATATATCATTGTGATGTTCTTTTTGTAACATTTTTTTTTAATCTTTAAGATTACATATGTCTCCTTTTTCCCATCTATTCAATATAGCTATTTCACTTCTCTTATGGTTGTTATTTCCATATATTTTTGTTTTTCATTTTCAATCAGTGCATCTTTAAATTTAAGGTGTGCCTCTTGTAAGCATCATATAGTCCAATCAAGCTTTCACATCCAGTCTGACTGTCTTTACCTTATGATTGGGATATTTAGATAATTTACATTTAATGTTCTATGATTGTATTTATGTCTGTCATTTTTCATTTGCTTTCTACATGTATCCTGTAATTTTTATTCATCACATTTATTGACTGCTTTTGTTGGTATCAAATATTTTTCATCTAATGTTTTTATTCCTGCTTAGTCTTATTTTTACTATTTTTGAGTTTCTGCTCTAGGATTTCAAATATAACTCTGATACAGTCTACTTCAGATTAGCATTATCTTAGTTCTATCAAAATATAAAAATTTGATCCAATGTGGCTCCATTTATTCTCATTGTGCTATTATTGTCATTGATATTTCTTTGATATATATTATAATCACAATAGTCAAGTGTATTATTATTTCAAAGACATTAAGAGCCAAAACTGGTTTGGCTCAGTGGATCGAGCATTGGCCTGCGGACTGAAGGGTCCCAGGTTCGATTCTGATCAAGGGCATATGCCTTGGTTGGGGGCGTGTCCCTGGTGGGGGGTGTGCAGGAGGCATCTGGTAGATGTTTCTCTCTCATTGATGTTTCTTACTCTCTATCCCTCTTCCTTCCCCTCTGTAAAAAATCAATTATATATATACATTTTTTTTAAAAAAAGACATTAAGAAACAAGAAATATACCTATATGTCTGTCTATCCACATAGTAACTATTTCTGATGGTCTTGATTTCTTCTTTTGACTGCTGTCTGCTATTTTTTGCTTCCAGCCTGAAATATTTTATTTTGTATTTCTTATTAGGAATGTCTGGAAGCAATGACTTTCCAATAATTGTTTATCTGAGAATGTATTTATTTTGCCTTAATTTTTTGAGTAATTTTTCTGATGAAGTTGTTGGTACCTAAATTTTTTTGTTGCTTTCTATCAGCACTTGAAATATGTCATTCTATTGCCTTTGGCCTTCATCAAATTTGATGAGCTGTCAGCCATTAAGGCATTGTTGCTCCCCTGTACTTAAAGCAAGGTTGTTGTTTTTTCTTGCTGCTTTTAAAAGTTTGACTACAAAGTGTTAAGTGTTTACTTTCTGTATTTATTTTACTTGGAGTTTGTTGAACTTTTTGAGTGTTTATGTACTATGTTTTGCAATATTTTAGAAGTTTACAGCCTGATTTCTTCAAATACATTTTCTTCCTTTTTATCTCTCCATTTCTTTCTGACTATACTTACGTAGGTTCATTTGATGTTGCTCCACAAGTCTCTGTAGCTCAGTTAATTTTTCTTATCAGGCTTATGCAAGTCTGTTTCTTAAAAAAAATCTTCTTATAAACACACAGGACACTAAGTAAATAGAGGAATCATATGAGCTGGTATTAAGCCAAAAAACAAATTCAATTAGGAACAATACAAATCTGATCAGATAAAGTAGTACCAGAGAACCTTCAAAACAGAAAAAATATAAATAAACAAAACACAAAATAGCTTTATTGAATATTACAGTTTGTTGTACATCAACTTTCCACTCAACTATAGGCAAGTTCGTACGTCAACAAGTAGGCATACAGATCTCAGATGCACATTCTTACTGGGTCCAGGATTCGAGTCAAAGGCAATAAAGGCTTCAGCTGGTTTCAGCTAAACCCCTGTGAACTTTCATTTTTATCAGTGCTTCACAAGCAAAGACCCTCAGGAAGATAGACAAAATGTAATGCCTGTCTTATAAATTTATTAAAACCCGCATCACAGTAATAAAGTCTTAGAAAAGACTTACAGGAGTTGGACTTGTGTGAAGAATTTCTGGAGAGAATTCAAAGCAGCAGCGCTTTGCTCTGCTTTGGATGCTATCAGTAAGTGGGACAACTCTATGATTAACGATCTTCATAAATCTTACCCAGCAGGTTATGGAACAGTGAAGCTGAAGCTGTGATTGGTTTTTAAAAACCCAGCAGTTATTTATAGTCCAACCAGGAGAGAAAAATCACCATTTCTGTGGTTTGAGCATCTCTCATGTTTTTGTCTCTATTCAGAATGATTACAGAGTGTTCATCTTCTCTTAATCCATCATTTTCCCAGAGTGGCACTTAATGTTCATATTCTGCTTATGGGACACCACTGCCTAGCTGTGACTTCCCCACTAGATCCTGGCATCAACACAGGGTAATAGTACCAGACCAGTTCTCAGATACCTGGACCGCTGTTCTCTTCCTCAAGGTAAAAACTCAGGAATGACATTTTAGGGCCTTACAAGATGCTGAGATGGAAGACCATCAGGTTCCCACAGGTGAGGACAGGGTCTAAACAAACTATGTAGGGATGGGCATCCTCTGGTTGATGAGATCATGCTGCCATTCGTAGGGAAAAACTTGATATCAGAGACACCAGTGAAAAACATCACTCCTTGACCTAAAAATGTCTAGACAGCTTTGGGGCTGTGAGATCATTAATTTGCTAAAGACTTTTGGTTACTTACTAGGACCAGCTGTAGGCCCTTCCTCTGGTAAAAGCCCAACCTTCCTTTTTCACAAGTTGGGACATCTTGGATGGTAGAAAATTCTTCAATTTTATTTATTTATTTATTTAAATATAATTTATTGATTTTTTGCAGAGAGGAAGGGAGAGGGATAGAGAGTCAGAAACATCAATGAGAGTGAAACATCGACCAGCTGCCTCCTGCACACTCCCCACTGGGGATGTGCCCGCAACCCAGGTACAAGCTCTTGAGGGGAATCAAACCCTGAAACCTTCAGTCCACAGGCTGACACTCTATCCACTGAGCCAAACCGGTTTCGGTGAAAATTCTTCAATTTTAATCTGAGAGCCAATGAGCCCTCTTGGCTGCATGCTGTTTGGGGGAAAACATTTAGTGAATATATATTCTGGGGTTGGCTGTGGAAGCTGAGCTATCCAATGGTATATTTCCTAAGCACCTCTCTCAGGTGGCCACTTTCCTTTTCTCTGCATGAAGACCTCTTGTGCAGTCCAGGCTATCATTAAAACCCCATGGGCCTGCTTATTACAAGTACTGATATGGAATTTATAGAATCACTTGGTTTGTGTGATTTCTCCTCTAATTTGTCACTGTACTTTGGTATTGTCTGATGCTTTGTTATTTCATTTTTTCCTCTGGAAATTTTTTGAAGTGCCATGCAGACTTCTTATTAAAATATTATTATAATATGGTAGTTTTAAAATTATTTAGATTTCTCTTCATATATTTATATTCTCTGTCTTTTTTGTTTGTTTGTTTGTTTTTGTTTTTTTAGAAAGCTATCTTCTTTTTATAAAAGAGTAAATACGTCAGGAATAAAATAGCAGTGATGATGTGTGTCTAGAACAGTGGTTCTCAACCTTTCTAATACCACGACCCTTTAATAAGGTTCCTCATGTTGTGTTGACCCCCCCAACCATAAAATTATTTTCATTGCTACTTCATAACTGTAATTTTGCTACTGTTATGAATCATAATGTAAATATATGTGCTTTCTGATGGTCTTAGGTGACCCTGCTAGCGGTTCTCAGCCTGTGGGTCATGACAGGCTGAGAACCGCTGCTGTAGAGACTAAGCTAATATTGAAGCTCCCATGGGAATTACAGAGCATGGGCGTGTTCTGCCATTTCTCAAGACCGATCTGTAATCATTAAGAGGTATCATATATGGCCGAAACCGGTTTGGCTCAGTGGTAGAGCGTTGGTCTGCGGACTGAAGGGTCCCCGGTTTGACTCCGGCTGAGGGTATGTACATTGGTTGCAGGCACATCCCCGGTGGGGGGTGTGCAGGAGGCAGCTGGTCAATGTTTCTCTCTCATCGACGTTTCTAGCTCTCTATCTCTCTCCTCTCCTTTCCTCTCTGTAAAAATTCAATAAAATATAATTTTTTAAAAAGAGGTATCATATCCCGTGAATGCAGTTCGCAGAGAACTTAGATGTGCAATACCTCTGGCATTCTCACAAGGCTGTGGGTGGTCAGATGCAAGGTTATCTTGCTGGTGAGGGAGCAGCCTGAGAGATTACGTGGTTCACTTTAGGACTGCAAGAGGTATGGACTTAACTCATGTTCTTCTTTCTCTTTTCTCTTTCTGCTGTACCTTGCTGTATTACAAGAATGTTGCCAATTGCGGGAAGATTTTAGTTCAAGTTCACTTAACACCTGGAAGGACATTGAAATGTATGTGATACTTACAAAACCACATCAAAATAATAAAATATAAGAAATGAGTTGCAGCTACGAACATATCTTTCTACTAGTATGATGGTAGTACAAAGATAGGATGACTAAAGCTCCTCTTTAATTTCTGTCACCTGAAGTTAATTATAGATAGTTTACTGCTCTGGAAAACAGCCTGAATTCTTCCTTCTGGCACTGCTGCCACTGTATTTGGGGCATCTTCCCGGTATGCGGATTTTTGACCCACTTTCTTTAGAAAAAGCATACAAAGTGAATTCACACTTTTGCAAACACTGCTCTCAAATGTATGAAGGGTGGCATCCTTATTTCTCTAGACGTTACTTTTGCTTCTCACAAGTGCCACCTGCTGGGTTGTATGTGCGTGTCCTTAGGAATGTGTATGGACATGTGGAGGCATTTAAACTTTCAAGCAAAGTTTTTTGTTGAATAATCACATACATATGTGCAAATATTTCAAGTGAACAGTTGCATGGTTTTTCACAAACTATGCACACCCATGGAGTGAGCACCAGATAAAAAACTAGAACATTATCAGCACCCCAGAACCACCCACTGCCACCCCCTGTGCTACTCAACCTGGAGTGTGGGTAATGGGTAAATTTCAATCTGATAATCTCCGTCTGATTCAGTATTTTAAACTGTGCATAGAATTGTTCCCTATGTAAAATGTTCAGTCTGTGGGATGGCACACCAATTGTTCCCTATGTAAAATGTTCAGTCTGTCGGATGGCACACCTAGAGCAGGGCAAAAGGTGTGCCATCCCACAGACTGAACATTTTACATAGGGAACAATTCTATGCACAGTTTAAAATACTGAATTTTCCCCTCTGTACTAAGATGCTGAGGGCATCTTAGTACAGAGAGGATGGCTGGGAGGTGTTCTAATGATTCGGATGCAAGAGGGTCTCAGATCTATGTCTAGAGTCCTCACTGGTTCTGGGACAAAAGTCTGCACTCACCCTGCTGTTCACTGCTGGCCCCTGAAGCCCTCGGGTAGTGCTGGCTGAGCAGTGCCCAGTTTCTCCCCCCGCTGGCAGGGCTCCCATTAGCATCTCAGTTGTGGATGTGGTTCTGAATCCCTCCCATTATACAGTCATGATCCTGGTCCATTCAGTTCCAGATGGCACTTTATTCTCTGCTATAATGACCATACTTCGAATGATCTCTCTTCCCGAAGGGGCATGAGAGAGCACCTGGTTCCATTCTTGCAGCACAGGAACTGAGGACAGCTTGGGGGCACCCGCTTTTTAGTTCTCTCCTGTATCTGAGTGCATTGCACAGCCTTTATCACTGTGAAGGCGTCCTTTCCAGGGTCATACGTGGGAACGAGGTCTTGAAAGGGACGCTCATGGCCTGTGTCCCCTGCAGGAGCACCACTGCCTCACCATGTTGCTGACGGTGGCCAGCTGCAGGCTCTGTCCTGTGTGCTCAGGGAAGCAGACCACAGCCCAGCACCCTTGGGCTACCGAAGACCTATTAGTAAGAACTTGAGAAAAGGCAGTCAATAAGAAGTTCAGCAATTGTGTGTTCCTGCCCCTGTATCCTTTACCCTCCCCCCTCCTTAAAGCAAACTTGTTTTTTAATGCAAAAATCTTCAGGCTTTGCTTTCCTCAAAATTACTTGCTAGGAGAGTAACCCTCTACCTGGGCTGGCCTTTTCTCCACGGTGCACCCACTTAACCCTTCCCTAGTGTCACAGAGGAAGGGATATGGAAAAACATCTATTATCTGAGCCTCCAGATCCCACTCCTGATCCATTCTATGGGACCTAAAGGGATTTTCCGTGGTCCTTTCTGTCTTAATTAAGCCTGGCTCTCAAAACTCTTTGTCAGAAACAGTAGCAACAATTTGTCATTTCTTTTTGAATTTCTGCTATAACAATTCTTGTCTCTCCCTACCCTTCCAATCCCCCACGGCACCCATCTGTTCAAAGCCACAGGGTCCTTTAGGTTGACGAAGGCCATAAATACAGAATATAAAATAGCATTCTCCCCCAATTATCCCCAAATTAACACAGAAACATATATATTACTAGCTCCAGAAATATTGCATTAAAAAGACTTGAAATAACACTGGGCAGACATTGGTATTCATGTAATTATTTATGCTTATAAGATGCTTCCCCGTAAATTACCTCACTACCCTCAGTCAGTGCAGCACGTCCTCCTCTGGAGGCCCAGGGAGTTAACTGCTTTGCCATCAGCCAATGATGATGTGGTGGCAGACAAATAAACCTATTTTAAATACATCTTTCACGGAGCTTTGAAGGTAAAAGTTGAAATTAGGGGCCAGGATAGACAGTTTTGGTTTTGAGAAGAACCATCTTTCTGAGCCACTTTTGTCAGGAAATGTATCAATGTCAGGGACCCGTTATTCTCCAGGGAGCTCTGAACACGGCAACACTATTTCAACTCAAAAGCATCACTATGTTCTCTTTACAATGTGACCAGCACCATTGTGGGCTGGCTCTTCACTGCACAATTATGATGGGGATTCAGGCTTTGCCTCCTCAGACAGAGGCAGGAGGACATTGAAACTTGAACTCTTCCTGGTACAAAGCACAGGCCCCCCTTTACATGGCATCATGTGAGGAACCATGGCCAGCAGAGAAGTTAAAGGGAAACAGCAGCTGATAAATTCCAGGAAAATACATCTGGAGGTGTATTTTGTTCCTCTTTGTGCAAGGACATTCCCTAATGTTACTCTCAAGTGTCAGGAGAGTCTGTTTAATTCATAGCCCCCTTGTAAGGCCTGATTGGAGGGATCATTTTTGTCTACATTCTTTGGCAAAATAGACCGGAGAGAATAACTACAGCATGAAAAGGGGTCAGAGACCCGCAGGAGGAGAGAGAGGGAGGAGAGGAACTGACCCTGAGCTTGGAACAGGAAGTGCTGAGGGGCACAGATGGGTTTGAGGGACATTCTAGCACTCCTCTGGGTCTCAGCACCTGACAGTATCCAGAGGGCAATCAGTTTACAGTAAAGGAAAGGGGACCTCTCATGTACAGGAAATGAATTGGACACAGAATTCGTCATATTTATGAATAATTTTTGCCTGTGAGATTTGCATTAGCCAACAACAAATTATTATAGTTAAATATTATCTTTCTCACAGATGCCATTTAAATGCAATGAAAGAATATTATCATACAATCAAAACAATGAATTTGTCTTTATTATTTTCTATTCTCAGGGCCATCTCTCTTCCCAGCTGTTCGCCAGTCTGTGGGAATCATTTCGTGGTGAGGCACCTATTTCACATCCGACCAGAAGATGTCAGCCCAAGCTCAGTCGTCTTGGCACTTTCCTGGACCAGGGAGTAACTCTTCTTTTCTCTCTCTCATCAGTGGGAAGTTTGAGATGCTTACAACCCTCAGGGTCAGGCACAGTGACCACAGTGGCTCTTCATGGATGAGACCCATGGCCTCTGTGGCTCTGAGCAGATGAATAGTGTTTGGATTGTGGGCACTGAATAAAAAACAACTGATCGCCTGGAGCTCTAGTCACTTCAAAGGAGCCTCTGCTAATAGTTTGCAAGTCGGAAGAGCCACCTTCCCTTCCCACAACAATCCCTAAGCCTGGGGGGGAGGGGCACCGGCATTTCCTGTACAAGAACAGGAAACAAGTGACCTGTCCCACACGGAGAGGACACCATGTACCTACGTCCCATGAGGTGCATGAAGGCAATCCAGGTCAGGCTCAGCTGCATGGAGATGCCTCAGAGGATGAAAATGACTCTCACTTGCAAACAGTCCTCCCCAGGGTGTCAGCAGAATTCCATGGGTGTAAGATGCCTGCGGTGGCTCTAAGCATCACATGTTGCCATAAAGCAAAGAAGGCAAAGGGGGTGGTGGGTTGCCTTTCTTTCCTTACATGTGGATTTTTGTGAAAGCTGAAATAACCTACTCCAGATGCCCCCCAGCATGGAATAGCCTGTCCCTGAAAAGGTCAGCAGGAAGAGCAGTGGGCATGCCATGACAGGTATAGATTGGCTGGACCCATCCCCTGAGGCATGGCACCGCCAGGCACTTGAATAAAATGAGGTTCTGTTATCAAGGCTTTTGGGGAGGCAGCTCAGAAAATCCGCATTAAAAACTGATTTAAAAAGGACCTTCGAAAAATCCATATGAGAATACAACTCATTCTTAGTAAATCTACATTAAATATATATGCTGTCCAAGTAACTTATCATAGTGAAATCTTTTAAGCTTTATGTAGCTCTATTGACTACTTGCAAATATAGTTTGTGAAAATTGTATTATTTTTGAATGCCTTTAGGGCAGTTTATGAAGTCGCAATAAAGGTTTGCTCTTTCTCCCACTATTACTTTCCTTGGAGCTCTGCTGGGCCTCCCCATCCTGTCCCTTAGCCACCTCTTGGTCAGAGGTCATAACTTTCTAGTCACTTTCAATTCCCAAGGTTCTATTTATTTCAAAACTTTAATCTAAATATCTATTTCAGTCTCATCTCTCCCCTTCTCCAAGCTCAGGCTCCACCTTTAGAATATTGAGAATGGATGAGCTTGTGATCTGCTTGTTCCTTTTCTCTACTCCTGCACTTGGAGTTTGGTCAATGGAAATACATTGTTCATCTTCTGGAGGCCTTCTCGATGCTCTTTCTTCTAGCCTCCAAGTCCCCTGCAGTTGGGTGAAAATAAAGGGACCAGAGAAAAATGGTCAAAAGCCTTTTTTACTGGGCAAGTTTGTCATCATTTATCTGTTGTGGAGGTTGCTTCAAAGTTACCACAGCCCACCAACACCCTCCAAGTGAAAGAGACATTCAAATGTTGGCTCTCTCTCAAGTTGTGCGCACAAAATCTTTCAAAAGGCTTACTGGTGAAGTGGCTCACTTCAAACTCCTTCTACTCCTCTGACCTCCCCTTCTTACAAACATCTTCAGGGTAGGCAATCTTTGCATCCATGTTCAGTGGAGAACTGACAAAACGACACAAAACTCATTCTTTTCTGTACTGCTGTATGCAACTCTGCATTCCATTCATGGGTGTGCAAACATCTCCACTGCAGGCCCTTGCTCTCTCCATCCTACCACCTTGTCTTTCTACTCTCCTTATTTAGCCTGCTTGCCTAGGGATGTTTCCATCTTGGAAAGAGACCCAGCCTTTCCCTTCTTCAGGCACCATCAGTCTCCCTGAGAGAGTCTCTTAAAGATCCCATCACCTGGCCGGAACTGGTTTGGGTCAATGGACAGAGCGTCTGCCTGCAGACTGAATGGTCCCAGGTTTGATTCTGGTCAAAGGCATGTACCTTGGTTGTGGGCACATCCCCAGTAGGGGGTGTGCAAGAGGCAGCTGATCAATGATTCTCTCTCATCATGTTTCTAACTCTCTATCCCTCTCTTTTCCTCTCTGTAAGAAATCAATAAAATATATTTTTAAAAATCCCATCACCTGGCTTTGGAGATGGGAAAGCATCTTAATCATGAATACTTACTTCACCAGGCTGACACCCACACTTCCTGTGAATCCCCCAACTCCCTCAATGTTTTTTCATAGATTGGGAAGTGACACTGGCTGAACTTCATGGATAGTAGGGACAATATATCCTCTTGGTAAGCCTGAGACAGGGTCTGACCCCCAACTTTGCAGTTCTTTTTAGAGGTGGTCATGCAATTCACTTTACCCTTATGTTTAGTTCATTGCATTCATGGCGAGTGTCCTCTTTAAATCTTTTCAAATTAATATATAAAATAATTATTAAAAATAATTTAAAGTTTGATACATAGATCATTATGCTGTATTCAAGAGAACAAAACTCTAACATGTTTTCAGTACTTTATTTCATCTAATTTAAGACAATGAAATAATATCATTCTCACTTGATAAATGACTTATTTACAATCTTATAGCTGGTAAATGGGACAGAAACACAGGTCTGTCTGATTCTGAAGCCCAAATTTTATAATTATATTGCTTTTCATACAAATAGTACCTGTTAAGTGGGGGGTCTGGCAATCTCTCTGAATAACGAGTTTTAAATTACTGACACCAAAGTAAAATCCAATTAAAAAGGAATGGCCACCACCAGGCACTCACCATTTCCACTTAAAACCCACTCAGTGAAGAGTTATTGAGAGTCCATTGAGCAGAAAAGAAATGGAGTATAACCTTACCTTCAAACTAGCTTGCACCTAAGAAGGAGTCTAAAAGCACGCAGGAAATGAATATAATAAAAGGTGAAAGTGAATCATCCTAAAACAAAGGCAAAAATCAAATTTTAAGGGGACTTTGAAGTCCAGTCTCATGTTCAGGGGAGTGGATGTTCTAGAAAGTCACAGTCAGAGCTGAGTTCTGGGAATGGGCAGGCTATAGAGATGAGTAATGCCAGGGAGCGATTGGAGGATAGGGAACAGCAGGGAGGAAAGCAAAGAGGCAAGAAATCATCTAGCAGGTTAGGTTTGGGGAAGAGTCAGCTATAGCCAGTTCAACTGGAATGTAAGTTGGAATTTATAGATCAGAGATTGGGAGATAACATTAAAATTCAAGTAAAGGTCGGGCCACAGAGAGCTTTCAGTGTCAGGTTAATTAAGGTAGTGCCTGGGACACCATTGAAAGTATTGGAGCTGAGTATTATTTCCCTGGAGTTGAGTCTTAGGACAGTAAGTCTGGAAACCCTATGTAGGATGAATTAAATGAGGAGACACAGAAAAAGTAAAACCAAAAGAACGGCCAGGCAACTATTACAGCTGTCCTGGGATGCATTATAAGAGTAAATACTGCCAACGATGTGGAAAAGGTGGAACCCTTGGACACTGCTGTTTGCAGTATAAAGTGAAACAATCACTTTTCAGAGGTTGGCAATTTTTTATCAAGTTTAATTTTGTCTTATGACCTAGCAATTTTATTCCTAGGCACTACCCAATCCAATTAAAAAGGAATGGCCACCACCATACTATAATAGTTTCCTGGCTATTCTTTTACTTTTATTTTTTCTGTTTCTTCTTATTTGATTGATCCTACATAGGGTTTCCAGACTTACTGTCCTAAGACTCAACTCCAGGGAAATAATATTCAAGATAAATGAAAGCACACATCCACACAAAGAGTTGTATAAGAATATTTCCAACATCCTCACACAAAATGTAGAAAAACTGGAAATAACTCAAATACCCATCTATAAAACATTAGATAAACAAATTCAGCATTTCATATAATGGAATACCATTTAAAAATAAAAAGGAATGGACTACTGACAAACTATGGCAATAGAAATCAAATACTAGGTGCTGAGGGAAGGAAATAAGGGAGAATGGACTAGAAAGCAGCCTGAGGGAACTTCCTGGATGGTGCAAATGTTCTGCATATTATTTTTGGTGGTAACACATATAATTATCCAAAACTCGTCAATCTGAGTACGTGATACTTCTGCATTTCATTTAGTGTTAATTGTATCTGAGTTAAAAAATAGTCTAGGATCCTGAAAATGAACCATCCTTTCAACTATCCTGCCAACAAAACCTGACAAATTAAAACACTCTAAATAAAATGGCAGAGGAATCAATCTAAATAAAATGGCAGAAATAGTAGTTAAAAAAAAAACCTAGAGGGGGAGAAATAAAAACTTATAGTAAGATGAAATTATATGCTTAGGTTTTTAAATTAATTTAATCATTTTATAAGAGATAATGAATGTTCTCAAACTAATGCTTTAATAATAGCCTATATCTCAAATCTAAATTATGGCCAAAAATTCTGAGAATTCAGTTGGAAAAGATAAAACAGTGAAGTGTTTTTAAAAACCTGTAATTAAAAGGACTAAAATCCGGTTGCACAAAGAGCCATGATTATGCTCAAATACCATATTAATACATTTAAAGGTATTCATTGTAAATGCTTACTAAGGTATATTTTTTCAATGTAATTTATGATTCATGAAATTTTCCTTGGAATTAAAACTGATTCGCTGCATTCATTTCTCACACTGAGAAGTGATATAGTGCTTACTGAAGTGTGTCTTCTCTGTTGGGTAGATAGAGCTCCTGTTTAAAAGGCAGCATCTAGCTTTCTGTACTTAGCTTAGGAAGCAAATTTAAATTACTATTCATCTCTCACCCAGATAAGCTCTAAGAAGTGTATACTTAACGTTACCTGTTTGAAGAGTCAGAAATACATTTCCTGTTTAAAAGCAAGATAGAAATCTGTAGAACTGTCATTCTGGTGACTTGCTTGGGGAGCAAAAGTAAGCTAAATTGAAAGTCCATTTAAGAAGGAAAATATAGCCTTCACCATATGAAACTCCTGTATCTCTCTCAAGAAGAAAAGATAAGCTGTTACCTAGAGATGAATTTCCATGACAAGCAGGTGATAGTTCTGTGTAGAAATCAGATACACAATATAGAGTGATATGCTGAATGCAAACTCTTGAAATACAGTTTGGTCCCCACTCTGGATACCTGTTAAATATCTGGGCTTCTACTACTCTAAAAGACTATAATTAAGGGGAATGGTTCTTAATGAACAAGTGGTTGAATAAATCTCTAAAAGGAAATATTAGACGGTTTATAAGTAGAGTTCATTGGATGCATATTGACATTGCATGGTGTAAACATGTTAAATGAGAAAAAGCAAATTTCAAAATAATGTGTATTGTAAGTATTCATCCTATATAATTAAAGCCTAATATGCAAATTAACCAAATGGCAGAAGAACCTACAGGTGGTAGCAGGGGCAGCTGGTGAGCAGGTTGGTGCTGTCCCTGATTACCTTGCAGGTCACTTCCAAGGCAGGTGACAACAGGGGCCCCGTGATCACCCTGCTGGTCATCCCACAGAGGGAAGTTACTGGCAGCGGTGGCAGGCTATGGGGATAGCGAGCAGGTGGCACCAGACTGACCAAGGCGGGTGCCAGTGTGGACCTCCCAACTGCTCCGCTGGTTGCCCCACAGTTCAGCCCTGATCACTAGCCAAGCCTAGGGACCCCTCCATGCACACATTTCATGTATAAGGCCTCTAGTTTTTGTATAAACAAATCACTATGGATAATATCCCAATAAAAGATTGAAAACAAGTCATCATATCTGATTGTGAGAAAAATGGCTTAGGACATCCTATCCTATGTAATAAAGAGGTAACTTGCAAATTGACCATCATTCCAACACAAGATGGTCGCCCCATGTGGACACAAGATGGCTGACAGGGGAGAGCAGTTGTGGGCGATCAGGACAACAGGGGAGGGAAGTTAGGGGTAGCCAGGCCTGTAGGGGACAGCAGTTGGGGGTGACCAGGGCATCAGGGGAGGGTAGTTATGGGAAATCGATGGCAGGGGAGCAGTTAGGTGTTGAACAGGCTAGCAGGAGAGTGGTTAAGGGGTGTTTAGGCTGAGAGGCAGAAGCAGTTAGGGGCAATCAGGCAGCAGTTCTGGATTATGAGAGGGATATCCAATTGCCCATCAGGATCAGTCCTAAATCAGCAGTTGGACATCCCACAGTGGGTCCTGGATTGCAAAGAGTGCAGGATGGGCTGAGGGACACATTCCCCCATGCATGAATTTCATGCACTGGGCCTTTAGTCCTATATACCGTGTTTCCCCAAAAATAAGACATCATCTGAAAATAAAACCTACTTACAGGTTTCCTTCTGAGTGAAATATGAGGCATCCCCCTGAAAATAAGGCCCCAGGCTCTGTCTCAGAATGAAAATTAATTTACCATAAACTGGTCACTAGGGCCGCCCCAACTGGCATCTAGCAACTAGTGATGTTATGCGGAATCCTGATGTCACTGCTGTGTGAATGGAGAGAAACCAGCCTGGAAACTTTGTGAAACCTAAACTGCAACAAGTTGTGACTTGGGTGAAGAATTAATGGGAGAAAATCACTGACAGTTGCATTGCAAATGCACTGGGAGCGGCTACCTTGACAAGAAGTACTCATTTAAAGATAGTGCTTTTGCTAAACATGAGAGTTTTGTTCCACCGATTCTGAAAGAAATAGAATCACAAGAAATTCACCAGGAAATTCAGGAATTGGATTGATATGATGATGTTCCAGAAGATGATGACATGATTGTCATTGAATAAATGAGTAAATTCTTGATACTGTAGGGTTCACAGTTTGTCTGGTTTGTGTTGACAACTACCATACTACCATACCGAATACAGGTAATAAATGTCCTTTATTTTCATTTAACAATAAATGTGTACTGTATTTTTCTTCATGGAAAAATAAGACATCCCCTGAAAATAAGACCTAGTGAATCTTTGGGAGCAAAAATTAATATAAGACACTGTCTTATTTTCGGGGAAACAGGGTAATAAAAAGTTAATATGCAAATCCACTGAACAGCAGAATGACTGACATGCACTGACCACCACTCAGTTAAGTTGCATATTAGGGTTTTATTATAAAGTACTTTATATAAATTCATGCACCTGGGGGAGTGCATATCCCTCAGGCTGGCCTGCTACCCTCTCCAATCTGGAACCCCTCAGGGGATGTCCAACTATCTTTGGACATCCAAGACGGTAGTCAGACATCCCTCTCACAATCTGTGACTGCTGGCTCCTAACCACCTGACTGCCTGCCTGATTGCCCCTAATCGCTGCTGCCTGCCAGCCTGATTACCCCCTACTCCCTCCCCTGCTGGCCTGATTGATGCCTAACTGATCCCTTGCAGGTCCAATCCCCCCGAATTGTCCTCCCCTGCTGGCCCCATCGTCCACAACTCCCCACGTCTGTTGACCCCATCACCCACAACTGCCCTCCCCTGCCATGGCCCACCTCTTCCGCTGGGACCTGCTTCCTCCGCTTCTGCACGGAGCCCCAGGACCCCTATATCTCAACCTCTCGTGGAGCAGCTGTTGGGCTCCCTGCACTCCTCCAACTGGGGATCAAGCCCCCAATCTGGGCATGTGCCCTGACTGGGAATCGAACCTTGACCTCCTGGTCAACCATTGAGCCATACCGGTCAGGCCCACTTCTGTAATCTTTACCAAATAGACCAGTGTTGTCCAATAGAACTTTCTGTGATTGTGGAAATAGTCCATATTTCCACTGGCCAATTTGGAAGCCACTTATCACATGTAGCTATTGAGAACTGGAAATGTGATTCTAATAAAATCAGTAAATTTTTATTTTCACTTAATTGTATTTGTTTAAATTTTAAGTTTAGATAACTACTTATGAGTAGCAACTATCATATCAGAGAGTAGAGAAATAGACCATTATTCACCCACGCATAAGTGCTCTTATGAGATATAAGTATTAGAATTATATATGAACCAGGAGATGGAATTTTTGGCTACATGATTAAGAATGCCATAGCCAAAGGAAAAAAAATAATATAAAAGGAAGTTATAAGGGTCAATGTGGGAAAATGGGGTACATCTTGTCTAACTTTCAAGCATAAGAATACATTTTTGTAAGAAAAGAAAGTTTCAAAGAGAGCCAATCTTCCTTCTCAAAGTAAATTTCTGGCCTAATTTTTTTTTTATCTGAAATTTTATCTGTTGAAGTCTCTAATCTGAGGGGTTTTTTTGCATAAAGGATGTGCATTTTCATCTGCCATTTTCAAACCTGCAACCCAAGTACGTGTCCTAAACTTCTGGTAGAATTTTGGATGTGTGGCATCCACCTGGCTACGTCACAACTGAGAATTAGTCTCATTTATGGGGTTGCACAATTCAAAAACATAAACAGCACAGGAAATGGCAGGAGGCACTCCCCAAAGGTTTCATTAGGACAGATATTATCTCAGCTGCAATGACCTGGCCTACCAGCCCTAATGAGCTAGCTCTGACTCAGACTGGCTTCTTGAATTCATGCCAAGGCCAGGGCATGGTCACAGCCGGGCGCTCACCGTGCAGCTTCTTGTTTTTGTTATTTGTGGCACTGAACCTCTCCTTTCAACTTCAGAGAATCAGCACCAGGCCCAACCTAGAGGGACCACTCCCAGCATTAGTTCTACTAGACACACAAAATTTACATTGCTTTGTAAGACTGCGGTGAATATTTAAACCATTCTCCTCTTCAGAATTACAAAGGATAGCCATAGTTCTGTGAGGAGCACTGAACTTAGGGTCAGGAGAAATGGATTCTTGCCCCAGCTCTGCCCTTAGTCAGCAGTACTCTTTCTGTGCAATCACACAACTGCTCTGGGCCTCAGTTTCTCCAGCTGCAAAAGGAAATGGTTTTACTGTATCAAAATAAACTGATTCAACTTAGAACCATAGCCCAGATCATTGTGTAAACTTTCATAGCCTTGAAAACAGCCATTCCCTATTTTTTCTTGTTTTTTATTAAATCCTAGAGGCCCAATGCATGAAATTCATGCATGCACACTCCCCTCCTACTCTAACACAGCAGCTGCCTCTGCCTCAGCCCCCATCATCGCCTTCATCAGGAAGGTTGTCTGGAAGGACATATTACACTTTTATTATTATAGATTTCACACACAAAAATCCCTTATCACAGTCTAACTGAAAAGGTTAAATTACACAGGATTGTGTAACAGCTAGGAGATGGGACAAATTGAGGGCTCTGTTTCCATTGCTTCGGAAGCCTCATAATGGGTATTCTCAGTAGAAGGAAAACCAACCTGGTAACAGGTGTCTGGATGATGTTGGAGACTTTGAGGACACAGCTCTGTGTCCAGATTGTATAATTTGTCACAGTCAATCATGAGACTCCTCATTGACATGTAGAGAAATCCTGTGCATCTTTAGAGTTTCTGACAAAGTAGAAGTTATAGGATAAAGATATTTTTAAGTAGGTTGTTAGTTTTAAATAATGTGCATTAATAAGTAATAATAGGTTTATTAGTTGGAAAAATACAATAAATGCACCATAGTGTGTCCAAAAGTCTGGAAACATAGAATAAATAGTACATTTATTGTACACGTACACAATACATATGGGGAAATTGAGTCTCAGAAAGGCTGAGAGCTCAGTAAGCAGCAGATTCAGATCTAGAATTCAAAACCATAGTTCCCACCTCCAAGGCTGTGTGCTTGTCTCATATTATGTATTAGCACCTCAAATCAGAATTAGATTCCTGACATATTTGTAGATATTTTCTCTTTGAAAATTTGTAAATAACAGTCCAAGACACCAGCCAACCCAATTTGATGGTAATTGGGTAGAATGATGAAGGTACTTTTAATATATGATAGAAGACTATAAATAAGCTTTGGTTACTTCAACACACACAAAAAAAATATTTTCATTATTATTCTTTAAAATTTTTCTGAAAATGCCAGTATATTTTTCAAATGAACATTTTTTTTTTACCTTGAATCCCATATAACTTGGCTTCGTTTTATGACATTGACTATATGTGCACATCAGTGTCCTTGGATTAAAATAGAGAACTAATTGCAGGGTACTGTCAAGTCTAACCTGTTTATGCAGCATATAGGGCATGATACCCTAGCAGCTACGCTGAAATAGATTTGAAGAATCTTCAAATGTTTGGGATGCATGAAAGTTTATAATAGGCTACTTTCAACCTCATCACGTTGCAGGTGAAGAAACTGAGGCTTGTTCATTCAATACACCTTTGTTGAACATTGATTGTGTGTCTTCCACAGGGTTACTAAGTGAAAAAAGAATCAGCTGAAAGAAGCCAAATGATTGCTCAAGGTCACTCACAGCTCCATGCCACAGCTAGAGTAAGGATAATTGGGGCAATGGGGATCAGAGAACACTTAAGATTTAAATGAGATCACTCAGATCTGACATTATTTCTGAAGGTGTTAATGGTAAGAAGTTCAGGGTTTGCAACCTCATTGAGTATCAAGCCAAGAAAGCCTGGGGAATTTTTTTAATATTAAGATCATAGGACTTCAAAAAAGTATTTTGAAACTTATATAGCAATGCTGCTTATATTGGAGGAACATGGCCTCACACATATAAATGAGAAACAGAGGAGTTTAGGTGTGAAATGTCACACCCTCTTGCTCTAATTCAAGACACCACACCAAGGGAGTTACTAAGCCAGGGAGGTTTGGGACCTTAGGTAGATAGAAAAAAATTAACAACAGGTTTGTGTACAGAAGTGCCATCCCTTTTTTCCTGTGTTATTGAGTAGGAGAGATTGCTTCTGGAACCCCCAGTCACCTTCATTCACAGGGTGAGGTCTAGGACAATTAGCTTAACCTCTCTGGATGCAATTTTATATTCATAAAATAAAATAAAAAAATCTATCTGCCTTCCTCTCCTTCAAAGAACTGTTATATCATCACATAAAGTAGAAATTATAATACAGATATATTTTTATTTTATTACAGTTAGTCTCATTTAAAAAAAAAGAAATTGTCACTTAAAACGTATGGGTTTTGGAATCATCCTGGTAAGTAACATCAGTAAGATGGCAGAATAAGAAGTCCCAGGCCCGATCACCCATAGAAACATATTTTATAGTGATTATAGTGATAAATAGCTTTATGAGAGGTCTAACTCACATTGAGAGGTCATGGTATTCATGATGAACACACCTTTAGATGGTAATTAGAAAAAATTAAGATAATAAATGTTGGAGATACATAGAAATTGGAACTCTAATAGACTGTTAGTATGAATATAAAATAGTGAAACTGCTGTGGAAAACAGTATCAGGAATCCTCAAAAATTTTTAAATGGAAATTTTGTATGACCCAACAATCTCATTTCTTCATAATTATTCAGAAGGCAATGTACTTAGTACCCAAAGCAATCTATAGATTCAATGCAATCCCTATTAAAATACCAACAACATAATTCACAAATCTAGAAAAAATATTCCAAAAAAGGTATATGGAAATTAAAAAGACCCCAAATAGCCATAGCAATCTTGAGAAAGAATAACAAAGTTGGAGGTATCAAAATATTGCATATCAAACTATACTGCAAAGCCAATGAAATCAAAACAGCCTGATACTGGCACAAGAACAGGTATATAGATCAATAGAAGAGAGCCCAGAAACTGGCCCACATCTTTATATTCAATTAATATTTGATAAAGGAAGCTGGAGCATAAAATTGAGTAAAGATCATCTCTTCAATAATGGTTTTGGGAACATTGGATAGGTACATGCAGAAAAAAAATGAAACTAGACCACCAACTTAGACCATACACAAGTGTTGACTCAAATGAATAAAAGACTTAAATGTGAGTGGCAAAACCATAAAAATCCTAGAAGAAATCATAGGCAGTAAAATCTCAGACATCTCATATACAGAATTTTCACTGATACATCTCCTAGGACAAGAGAAACATAGGAAAAACTAAACGAATGAGGCTATATAAAAATAAAAAGCTTCTGTACAGCAACAGAAATCATCATCAAAATTAAAGGAGAACATATTTGTTAATGATCCATCTGATATTTTGGTTAATCTCCAAAATATATAAAGAACTCATACAACTCAACACCAAAAAGACAAACAATTCAATTAAAAATAGGCAAAGGGCCAAGAATAAGCCCTTCCCCAAAGAGCACATATAGATGGCCAATAAACAAATGAAAAAATGCACTATACTCTTATTACAATATAAAAAAGTAAGTAATTGGCCCTTTTAGGATAACACCATCTTGAAACCTAAAATATTATAGTGCTGAATTACAAAGTAAAGTTTGGAAATTAAGCCTAATCATTAGTTAAGGACAGTCTTTGTGGGATATTTGGTGGGACAGGAGATTTAGGTAAAAAGTTTCCTGAGATCTAAGGCAGAATCTTTTCCTTTCTGTAATTCAGGTACTTCATAACTCAACCTCACACAACAGAAATTTGAGCCTGTGGTTTGGAAGACAAAGAGGCAGCAATCACATGTCAGAGTTTTCTCACCTGAGGAGTAAATACTGAAAAAGAAATATATATTAAGAAAAAAATTAATCAAGTTTGTGCCCATAGGCAAAGATTTCTCTGGAGAATCAACAGCTTGCTGACTATATAAGGTTCTTGATCAGTCAATATTTTGGCAAGAGGAACAGGTGAACCTTGGGACCATTGTCTATAATAAGCCCTGGGAATTAGATACCCAATTTCTATGCATCCAAGAAGTGTTTCCTCTGATATCTTTATGGCTCTGTCACTACTTGCTAGATAACTAAGAGCTCTTATCCCACCTGTCACCAGAAAGCAGTTCATTCCTGGGGACAAGGCTGATTTGGAGGACATGAACAGGGTTGAGACCTGGGGAACACCAGCAGCTATAACTGGAAGGTGCTCAACTTTCTGAGCTTACCCATCCTATATAATAAAAGGCTAATATGCAAATTGATGGACCAGTCAAAAGACTGGTCACTATGACTCATACTGGTCACCAGTGGGCAGACTCTCAATGCAGGGGCTGCACCTGGTGGTCAGTGCCCTCCCACAAGGGGTGTGCTGCTGCAGAAGGTGCAGGCCAGAGTGAGGAACAACCCACAGTGCAAAAATTTCATGCACAGAGCCTCTAGTTAAAACTAAACAAAGGAAGGGGTGACAACACTTCCCCAACTAATATGAAGCTCAGATATTTATAGATGTCAGAAATCAAGAGTATATTCTCACTCTTTCACTTCATCCCACAAAATGCTCTTCGGGGATAAAATATTCAATATTTTTTAGTGAAAATGTTAAAGATGCTATGTCATTCTACTTTATTTAAAAAAAAATTATAAATTAGCCTGGTCAGGGGTTGGTTGGAGTGTTGTCTTATACACCAAAATGTTGCAGGTTCAATTCCCAGTCAGGGCACATACCTAGGTGCACCCAGAAGGCAACTGATGGGTGTTTCTCTCACACATTGATGTTTCTCTCTCTCTTTTCCTTCTTCTCTCTCTAATATCAGTCAATATATTCTCAGGTGAGGCTAAAACATCACAAATTACAGAATCATTCTCATAAGCACACAAAATGAGTATTCTATAAAAACAGTATTTATAATTATTTTTACTTTCACTTTAGAAGTGTTTGAATTCTCCATGAAACTGCAGAAAAGGAATCATTGGTAGATAAATTTATGCCAATTGGCACTAGATGAAATAGCCCATAAGCAATAATTCTATAATTTATTTTATCAGAGAAGTTATTAACAAATATTCAACTGCAAGTGCTTTGGAAAATTCATTGACTTTTAAAATATTTTTTTATTAAATTCCTTTTCAGAAATCACACAAAAGTGCTCATTCAAACTCACTGATGTAAAAATACATTTTAAGAAGTTAATATTCATCCCTTTACTTCCCCAGGTAACCAAAGAATAATTTCATATATTTCTCTATGCCCCACAACTGTGTAGGATACTTTATAAAGTTTTTACAAAACAATTTTGTGTATCTCATATTAGTCTTTCTTTTTTTTTCTCATTTAGCAATTTTAGAGATAGATCCAAAAAATCCCTTCTCATAGCTGCAAAATGTTTCATTTATGGACATACCACAATTTGCCCAATCACTGCACAGCTAATGGACATTCAGGTTGTGTCCAGGTTTATTGGTGTTTGCGTGTTTGTTTTTCTACTAAAAACAAGGTTGTGAGCAATTTTTTAAAAATATATATTTTATTGATATTTTACAGAGAGGAAGGGAGAGAGATAGAGAGCTAGAAATGTCGATGAGAGAGAAATATCGACCAGCTGCCTCCTGCACACCCCCTACTGGAGATGTGCCCGCAACCAATGTACATGCCCTTGACCGGAATCGAACCTGGGACCTTTTAGTCCACAGACCGATGCTCTATCCACTGAGCCAAACCGGTTTCAGCTGTGAGCAATTTTTTAAATATTTGTATAGGTATCTTTGAGTGCTGGTGCTTTAATTTACACAGGATAGATTCCTAAATCTACCTTTTGCAAGATTTGGGGGTCAAGGGGCACATGCATTTTTATTTCAGCAGTTAATGCCTGTTTGTTTTCCAAAGGTTGGGGCAATTTTATATCCACCATCAATGCATGCAAATGCCTATTTTCTTGAATCATTGGCAATATTGGAGGTTGCTGTACTTGAACAATTTTTTCATTCTCATAGCTGTCAGTTGACTTATATTAAAAAAAAAACACACCAATTTGTAATGTTTTATTTCTTTGTCCTCTAAAAGTCCTGACTTTTCTGTCATAAGATGGTCATCCTATATAATAAAGATGTAACATACAAATTGAGCATCACTCCAACACACAAGATGGCCACCCCCATCTGGACACAAAATGGCCAGCAGAGGAGGGCAGTTGGTGGGAACCAGCCTTGCAGGGGAGGGCAGTTGGGAGGGGCAAGGCCTGCCGGGGAGGGCAGTTAGGGGTTACTGGGCCAGCAAGGGATGGCAGTTGGGGGCAAACAGGCCTGTATGGGAGGACAGTTAGGGGCGACCAAGCCAACAGGGAAAGGGCAGTTAGGGGAGCAGTTAGGTGTTGATCAGGCTGGCAGGGGAGTGGTTAGGAGTGATCAGGTTGGCAGACAGGAGCAATTAGGGGCAATTAGGCATGCAAGCGGTTGGGAGCCAGCAGTCTTGAATTGTGAGAGATATGTCTGACTGCCCATTTAGGCCCATCCTGGGCCTAAAAAAAGCAGTCAGACATCCCTCGAGGAGTCCTAGATTGAAGAGGGTGCAGGCTGGGCTGAGGGACACACATACTTGTGCATGATTTTTGTGCACCAGGCCTCTAGTTTTAAATAAAAAAGCTTACATGTTCTTATTTTGCCTACCATATTTTTATTACAGTAACAATTTTACAACAGATATGGAAAGCAACCAACATCCCTTCATAAATATTTTCCAGCTCTTGTCCATATACATTTGAGTTTTATAAAGATATGGTTCTAACAGAGTACAATTTGGCACTTTAAACTTTTACTGGATATTTCAAGATAAATATTTTCCCTGTTGTTATGGAGTCTTCCCATTTTAACAGCTGCTTAATGTTTCATGGTTAGTATAGAAACTAATTCATGATTCATCTATTATTAAATGTCTGAGTTACTTTGTAGTTTAATAATTACAGATAACTCTAAAACTATTCATAAATACAAAATCATCATATTTTAAGCAGAGTTTCCTTGGATAAATTACCAGGAACAGAATGGAATAAATGTGTTGATGAATCTTGAGACATATTGAAAAGTTATTTTCCAAAAGTGTGGAATATAATTTATGCAGGCACAAGCAAAGGGTAATATTTCTGAATGACATTTCGCATGGTGCCCATGGGGACATAGGCTACCAAGGTGACAGAACTAAACCTCATATCACCCTGCTTGGTCCTAGAAGATGGCTGGTTAGCCAGAGATGGGTAAGATTCCTCAGGAAGGAACAACTTAAGATAGGCACAGTCGCAGAGCAGCCATTAGGAGAGAACTTGGGGGTCAACAGAGGTGGGGCACTGAACCTTACCACCCCATCTCTTGCAACTTGGCAGGCGCCTGAACCTTCTCCCCTTCTGAGGGAGGTCTCCTGCTCCCATGGCTGCTTCGCTTCCCAGGCACAGCTCAAATTGGGACCCAGGTATCAGACAGAGACTTGGCTGACAGCAGCTGCCCTCTCACTGCAGCAAGACTTGTTTGAGAGGTCTTGTACCCATGATGTGGGTAGTGGGTTTTTTAATATCCAAGTACAGCCTAGTAGCAGGAACACTCAGGCCCTTCTCAAGAAGGCAAATAATCATTTCCACTAATACATACATGGTAAATAAATACACTGCTAATGGAAATAAACTAATATTCTAGAAAAACTGATTGTACTGAACAAAAAGCTTTTCCTAAAGTGTTAACAAAAATTCTTATTGGCAGAGCGTCTCATGGTAAAATTGCATAACATGTAATGAATCTAAAGCAGTCATAGTTTAGCACAAATAATTAAAATGTAAAAGCTATCATGACTACATTATAAAATTTCCAAAAGTCTCCTATTATTTAAATTAAAAAAGAGGGTGACAGTGGAAGAATATCATGTAAGGAAAAATATCTGCAAGTAAATTACATCTAAAAATTTTGTACTTTAGGAAATTAACCTTCATTCGAAACACTAACAGCAAGATACCCAGGAAAATACACACATAGTGTCAAAACAAGCCAGAGGAAAATCATTTGGGAGTGGGGGAATGAAAAATGATCCCAAGTCAAATTTATAGAAAATATCTCTATTAACTTTGGTCGAGAATATGTGTGTATATTTTCAGAAAACAACTCAGAGACCACCTGGATTCCTTTAACAGAGAGGAATAGACAGAAGTGCTCCAGCCATGAAGACAGAAGAGAAACAATTCAGAGATTGAAGACGCTGACGACGCCTCGCCATACCAGGAGACAGCAGCTGCGTGTTGCTGAAGGATGCCCAGTACCAAACCAGAGACGGTTGGACCTGCATCACCACCATTTGTCCACCAACTAGATCTGAAATATCATGGCTGAAATGTACACATAAGGAACTGTTTGACATTGAAATTGGACTCAAAAGAACTGTTGGCCCAGAAAGGAACTCACTACAGACTGATTCATTTTCCTCTTAGCATAACCATTATGGCTTGTCTCAGTTTCGGTTCTTACAAGGGTATTTCTTGGATCACATGATCTCACACATCTAGAGGAAATTATGAACAACATAAACTGATGAACAAAAACAGACCCAGAGAAAGAGAAGCAGTGATCAGACTCTCAAACCTCAAAGGGAAGGTAGGAGAGGTGAGGGTAAGAGGGAGAGATCAACTGAAGGACTTGTGTGCATGCATATGGGCCTAGCCAGTGGCCATGGACAACAGGGAGGGGCATATGTGGGAAGGGGTTTGGGATGGGAATGGGGGGATGAGTATAATTTATGTGTTACCATAATCAATAAAATTAAAAAATAATAATAAATATCTCTAAATAAAAAAAGACCCAGCAGTCTTTATTTTTAATGAGTTGTTGAGGGTTTTGTTTGTTGGTTTATTTTAACATTTTAAACATATTATATTATACTATACTATATTATATTAATTATATTATATTTATTATATTATAAATTATATTTATTATATTATAAATTATATTTATTATATTAATTATATTTATTACTATATACAATATATATATAATTACTATATACAATCGTAATTCTTGGGGAAGGTAATGACTAGAAGAGAGAGCAAGTGGGGTTCTGTGGTCCTGTATGTTCTGTTTCTTAATTTGGGAATTAGTCCGATGAGATCGTTTTGTTAAAAATTAGGAGGGCAAAAAAAAAAAAATTAGGAGGGCAGAACCCTTGGATTTCAGCACTTTTTTCTGTATGGTATGCATCAATAAATGTGCAAGACCTACGTTTGGGGGATTTCATGAGAATGTCTGTCACATTGTAGAGGGACACGTGAATAAGCTGGCTCTTTTGCCAAGCAGCACTCTGGATTCGAATTAGGTATCTGTATATGCTCATACATTCACTACAATCCATCAAAGATGTTTCAAAAAACACTGAGGCTATGGGTATTAGAAAATAGCTTCAAGTCCCAGATGACCAAACATTCTCTGTCTTCTGAACTACAGCAGCAGTCTGACTGTGGTGTCTCTTTTTTTTCTTAATATATTTTATTGATTTCTTACAGAAAGAAATGGAGAAAGAGGGATAGAGAGTTAGAAACATCGATGAGATAGAAACATCGATCAGCTGCCTCTTGCACCACTCCCCCCCGGGGATGTGCCCACAGCCCAGGTATATGCCCTTGACCGGAATCGAACCCGGGACCTCTCAGTCCGCAGGCAGATGCACTGAGCCAAACCAGTTTCGGCTGACTGGTGTCTTAAGAGAAAATTAGATATATCAATTTGGAGCTGCTTCTCAAAATAAACTTTGAGAAACTTACATGGTGAAAAAACTCAAGGGGATTAAATGTCTGGCCCGAGGCACTCAGCTAACTAGTGGCAGAACTACAACCAAACCCAGGTCTTCAGTTTATAGTAACAGGGTTTTTGTCCATGGTAGCAGGATGCTTTCTGTGTGAAACCAGCATTGGATAAAATAGCTGTTGATTCAAGTCCTTCAGCAGATTCTCAGAGGGACTGATTTCCATTCCCCGATCCTGTTTTTAGTTCTCTCCTGATGTGTTCCTAGCCTTGATTTTCTGTTACCTCCCCACACGTACTTTCATCCTGGGGAAAATATGTACTTTTATGCTTTGCGCCTGTTGCCTCCTTCACCTAAAAGATACCCTATGTTCTGTTTTGTTTTGTTTTAATGTATATTATCTCATTTAAAATATTCCTACAATCTCATAGAGTGGATTTTACAAGTGTGCCCAAGAGCACACAGATACTAAATGTGTACCCAGTTCTGTTCATTGCAAAGCCCATGTCTGAACACTCCTCCTGGCTGCCTCCATTCCTGTGTTTACAGCTACCATCAGTCTGAACAGTCACATACCAGCTCACGCAAGCAGTATCTCATTTGCCCTTCCTTACAACCCTGTGAGCTCAGAATTACTTTTGTCCCCAATTACAGAAGAATAAACTGAAGCTCAGAAAGCATCTGCCCACGGTCACACCATGATTATAGTCCATACCATATAATTTTGTCCCTGATTCTATATTTCTTTTAGTTAACTACATAAATATTTATTGAGGATTTAATTGAAGAACATTGAACTAGATACTCTGAGAAGTAAATAGGTTGCTTATAAATTACTTCCTGTGATCTTGTACTATATATATATATATATATATATATATATATATATATATATATATATATATATATTCTTGTACTTAGTTTATACAATCCTAAATAGAACAGAGCTCATCCTACTTATCAATGTCCCCTGCTGCTTAGATCAGCCTGGAGCCCAGAATCAGTAAGCATGTATGCATTACTAGACTGATTATCTTACTAGTAGGACAGTGGTTTTTCCAACCAGTGTGCTGCAAGATTTTTTAAAACATGCAATACCTGACTATTGAGTCAGGGGCACTGACCTCTTTTTCCGTAGAATGTCAAATTTTAAAAAATTACAACAGCCAATGCAATGGCTATCTGGTGTGAATGACCTGTCTTGAACCATAAATATATAGGTCATATAATAGAGTTGCATTTTATTGATCAAATCACATAATAAGCTTGTATACGATTGCATATGATTGGTAGAAGAAATCCTTATATACAAGTATAGGTACCCGATTTTTTTAAAATAGTCACGTTGGATCCAAAGGGTAGGTAATCACTATTTTTTTTTTGTAAATCAACAAAAATTACACCTATATTTTGTCAAATTAGCAAAAAAAAAATACATTTGTGATGTGCTGCAGATTTTTGGTAATTAGTTTATGTGTTCCATGAGGTGAAAAATGGTTGAAAATTGCTGCCATAGGATCTTATCATTCTTGCTGCCAAGATAACCAGATACCAATCAACTAACAAACATTCTCATCCCATGGTTGATTACAGGGTCATCCATTTCCTGATCATACATGTTTCTCTTGTTAGAAAGAAAATAAAAAGGGTCCATTTAAGATTTTTTATTTAAACAAGCACTAGGTAACAAGTGAGAATTCCTACCTCCCCAAAACATACAGAAAATCATTGAATTGTTTGCCATTAGAAACCCTTCCATAAATTACAATAAAGTATATCAAGTTTCAGGGAAAGAGTACAATTAATTTTTAAGAATTAACAATTCAAAAAATGCTTTGAAATCTTACTTAATAATAAGTGTAATAGCAGGAAAAGGACAAGTGAAAAAGAAAATAAATCAAACCATCAAAATTTAAAAAAAAAAAAATTGTGCTTCAAAGGATACCATCACCAAAGTAAAAAAAAGAAAAAAAGGAAAAAAAAAGAAAAAGAAAAAAGAAAACAGGAATGTAAGGCACAGCATGGTGCCAGAGGGTATTATATTTATCAGGGTGGTCACTTAGTGACTTACATGATGTCAATCACTGGGTTGTACACCAGAAAGTAATATAATATTGTAGTCAACTATAACTGGAAAAAGAAATCACACCCTCCCTACACACACACAAAGAAAGTAAAAAGACAACCTACAAAATGGGAATAAAATATTTGAAAACCATGTATAAGACAATTGAAGCTAGAATATAGATACTTGAATAAAGAATTCCTAAAACTTAGTAATAAAAATACAGTACAATTTAAAAACGGGCAAAGTTTTTTTGTGTTTTTTTTTTTTTAAATTCATGGACACAGACAACAGCGTGGTGATTGCTGAAGGTTGGAAGGGGGAGGAGAGATAGAGGAGGATATGGGAGGGAAAATGGTGATGGACAGAGACTTGACTTTGGGTGATAAACACACACTACAGCATACAGATGATGTGTTGTAGAACTGTGCACCTGCAACTTGTATAATTTTATTAAACAGAATCACCAAAGAAATTCAATAAAAAGGAAAAAATGTGGAAAAAGAAGAGCTAGATATAATCAATAAGAATATGAAATAAAAGATGTGCATTAGCCCTGGTCAGGTGGCTCAGCCAATTGGAGCATTTTCCAGAAGTTGCAGTTTTCATTCCTACTCAGGGCACATATCTAGGTATCGGGTTTGATCTCCATTTCAGAGAGCATAGAGAGGCAACTGATCAATGTTTCTCTCTCTGAAATCAATGAAACATACTCCTGGGTGAGGGTGAAAGAAAAAAAAAATAAACAGAGGAAGGAAGGGAGGAATGGGAAAAAAAGAGAAAGGAGGGACAGAGGTGCACAACATTATTTGCTATGAGGGAAATACAAATCAAAACCATATAATAAGATATTACCTCATACCTATTACAATAGCTATAGTAAAATCAACAGATAATTGAAGTTTTAATGATGATATGCAAATATTGAAGCCCTCTCACATTGCTCCTTGCAATGTAAAATGATGCAGCCACCTTCTAAAACAGTATGGTAGTTCTCCAAATGTTAAACATAAAGTTAACATATAGCCCAGCAATTCTTATGTACATATCCAAGAAAAAGAAAAAAAATGTATTTTCACATAAAAATCTATACACAAATGTCCATAGATGCATTAGTCATAATAACCAAAAAGTAGGAACATTCTAGATATCCATCAACTGAGGAATGGATAAACAAAAATGTGGTACAATAGATATATTATTCAGCCATAAAAGGGAATAGAGTGAAAGAAACCATTCACAAAGAGACACAGTGTGTGATTCCACTGTTATAAAATGTCCAAAAAGTTTACAACAGTAAAACTGAAGAGAAAAAGATAGATTAGTAGTTATCTAGCTAAGGGCAAATTGGGGGAGGACAAATGGAGAAAATAAAGAATGACTACTAATGGGTATGTAGTTTCCTTTTAGGGTACTGAAATTTTCTAAAATTGATTGTGGTGCTGGCTAGACAACTCTGTGAGTGTAGTGAAAACTATTGAATTGTATGTAAATTACATATTAACAACTTAATTAAAAATAATAAGGATCAGCCTGAACCGGTTTGGCTCAGTGGATAAAGCATCAGCTGCAGACTCAAGGGTCCCAGGTTCGATTCCAGTAAAGGGCATGTACCTTGGTTGCGGGCACATTCCCAGTAGGGGGTGTGCAGGAGGCAGCTGATTGATGTTTTTCTTTCATTATTTTTTCTAACTCTATCCTTCTCCCTTCCTCTTTGTAAAAAAATCAATAAAACATATTTTAAAAAATAAAAATAATAAGGATCAGCCTTGGAAATTTCAAAAGCAGAAGGAAATATTTTGATAGCATACCCCTGCATTCAAAACAAGCTTAGTTGTAACTGACATACAGCTTCCTTTTGGTCTCTTTGTGTGAAATTTTCCATAAGTTATTATATATGTGTGATTGCTTCATGCTCATCATCATGCAAACATAGCAAGAACTAAAAACCAACTAATGGGAAGTGAGGTAAGGAAACGTTGGCAGGTTCCCAGAACTGGAAAAACTGGTTAAATATAGATCTGGCATGTCTCCAGCTAGGTTCCTGCACCAGTTTTCTCACAGAAAGATAAAAATGCAGCCATTGGGAAGAGAAGACAATATGATTAAATGTGTCAACCAGTATCTTCAGGAGATTGAACACATTCTGGACAATAAGCACCATACTCAACAGTCAAAACCCAATTAGTATGCAACCCTCCATTCCCCACTTCTATTAAATGTAGACTGAATTCATCACAAGGGGTGTATGTGTGTGTGTGTGTGTGTGTGTGTGTGTGTGTGTGTGTATGATTATGTGTATGCATGTCATAGGAAATTTCTGGGAGAAATGAACTTAACTTTTATACTAGTACTAACAATTTGAAGATTTTATGCAATGAATATTATCTATCTATATATAAAGAGCCAGGTTCTGTCACATCCAAAATGACCAAAGGCTCAACCTAACACCCAGGCTGCATGTGCAGCAGGTTCTGGTGGGTGGGGACTTGAGGCAGCAGGGCCGGTGCGGGGAGTCAAGGCTGGCACTCACACTCACTCATAACCGCACACACACACACACACACACACACACACACACACACACATCCGCATGCGCGCGCGCACACACACACAGCGCCATACACAGTGCCTACCTGCTCATAGCCTTTCTCCCTTCTTTCCCTCTCTCCCAGTAGCTCTCAGCGTCTCTCAGAATGAGGCCCCAGGAGAGACTGAGATGGAGAGATGGAAACAAAACAGACTGGGCCTGCTGAAACCAGTTTGGCTCAGTGGTAGAGCATCAGTCTGCGGACTGAAAGGTCCCAGGTTCGATTCCGGTCAAGGGCATGTACATTGGTTGCAGGCACATCCCCGGTAGGGGGTGTGCAGGAGGCAGCTCGTCGATGTTTCTCTCTCATCGACATTTCTAGCTCTCTATCTCTCTCCTTTCCTCTCTGTAAAATATCAATAAAATATATTTAAAATAAAAAAAAAACAGACTGGGCGAGGCCTGGGTAGAAGGGAGGGCAGGCAGAGGGTAGAGATGCTCCCACTGACCCCACCCCCTCCCAGTCAGGTAAGAGGAACTGGAAGAGAGGGAGGCAAGGAAGCCTGAAAAACTGCTGAGAAAAAAACAAAGAGAGACAGAGACTGGGAGAGACTGGGATAGAGAAATGCAAACAAACAGACTGGGCCTGAAGAGGCCTGGATGGAAGGGAGGCCTGTGGGGGCCAGGAACTAAAATGTTTCAGCAACCCCTCCCCAACTCATGTGTGATGCTCAGAAATGAGCAGGGGAGCCAAGCCACAGGCAGGGGTGAAGAAGGGTGCCCTCCCCTCTGGAGACTCCCAGTATCTTCAAACTGACCCCTAAAGGTGTCCCAAGTACCTCTTCCTCTCAGTGCCATGGCAGAGGTGAGTCCTGGGTTGCCACAGTACCCGTGGCACAGGCCTCTCTGCAGGGGCACTAGGCGAGTCAGTTCCCAGCACTTACACTCATTCACACCACACATGCACAGACACACACAGTGCCCACCAGCTCACAGCCTTTTCTCCCTTCTTTCCCTCCCCTCAGCTTGCTCTCAGAGCCTCTCTCAGAACAAGGCCCCAGGGCGGGCAGAGGGTGGAGCTGCCCCCACTGACCCCAACCCCTCCAAACTGGAAAAAAAGGAAGAGGGAAAGAGGGAGGCAGGGAGGTCTAGAGGGCTACTGAGAAAAACAAAGAGAGAAAGAGATTGGGAGAGACTAGGATAAAGAGATGGAAACAAATAGCAATATTATAATATTTCCTCTAATTAATTCCCTTTCAATGTGCACAAATTTCATGCACTGAGCCACTAGTCTAGAAATAAAAATACACTAATTGTAAATGCAAACAGATGGCAAAGAATCATAATGTTGAGCCAAAGAAGCCAGACACACACAAAAACTGTATTTTACATGGTTTCATTAATATAAAGTGAAAAAGAGACAAAGCTAATCAGTACTGTTAGAAGTCAAAATGATGGTTATTCTTAGGAAAGTTCTTACTGAAGGGAACATGAGCTAGACTCTAGGGTGCTGATAATATTATACTTCTTGTTTGAACAAAAGGTCCACATTTTCATTTTGTACCATGTCTGCAGATTAGGTAATGAGTCCTGCTGTAGGCCTATACAGGGCAGGGCAAAAGTACATTTATGATTGCAAGTACATGAAGCACAACGTTTATTCTTGTATCATTATTTATTAATTGCTAGAGGCCCAATGCACAAAATTCATGCAAGGGGCTCAGCCCTCACAGCCGCAGTGGCTTGCCAAAGCCCTCACAGCCCCGGCCATGTTCAGAAGGTCCTCTAGAAGGGCATTTAGTCTAATTAGTATGTTAGGCTTTTATTATTAAATATTGTATTATTTTTCCATATAAATAACTGTAAAACAACTTTTACCCTATCCTGTATTTTCTGTTTAGAAATTAAAGAAAAAATCTTCACATAATCTCCATAAAATATCATAAATTGTGAGCTCAAGGCAGGAAAAGAAAATCAATGAAGTGGAGCCAGTCTGAAGAAAGTAAGAATTCTTATATACTAGTACATTACAAGAGATGCCTTGGACTGGTACCATTCAACTTTTAATCATACAGTTCTTGTCTTTCTTGTGGTTTGCATGGGGAAGAAATAGAAAAATATTCAAGTTGGATCTAATGAACTTGATTAGCAATATAAAACATTATCTCTATGCTTTTATTCTTTCCCAAAGAAGAATAATTCATTTGATCACCAATTACTAATTAGTTATGATGTCTCATATTTTTTTTCTGAAAAATGTTATGTAGATTTTGGGGGGCATTTTTATTTTTTCTTTATAATTAAATTTATTGAAGTGACATTGATTAATATGACCAAATAGGTTTCAGGTGTGGGTTTCTATGTTACCAGATCTGTATACTGCACTGTGTTCCCACCACCCAAAGTCAGAACTTTTCCTGTCACCTTATATTAGCACTCCCTTCTCTCTCACTCCCTTCCTCTGGCAACTACCACACTGTTGTCTGTGTTCAGAAGTTTAAGTTTTACATCCCACATATGAGTGAAATTATATGACCCTTAGCTTTTTCTGACTGACTTATTTCACTTAGCATAATAGTCTCAAGGTCCATCCATATTATTGCAAATGGCAGTATTTCATTCTTTCATATGGTTGAATAGTATTCCAAACTTGGATTTTTAGCTTTATACATTTTAAGAATTTTTACAGCCTATGCTTTGCCTTCACAACTAGATTGTTGAACGTTAGGGTATATATTCCTTGAGGCAAATGACATCTATTATCCAAAGTCCTTCAGGCTACCCTCTAAAGAGTGGGGATTCCACAGTTCTCTGGCTTTCTGATTTTGATTTCTTTCTTACCAAATGCTGTTTTGAATTAAAGTTTCCAAAGTTAACAGTTTGCTTATTCTCGAAAAGGCTTAAAATGAGGACTATTGGGTCTTCCAATACTTTTAATTTTGCAGGAGGCCTATGCAGTTCTGAGTAATTTGGGGCTTTAAAGTGGCTCGGGATAACACAAGGTAAAGAGTTTAAAACAAACTAAAAAATTATTGAAAACTTAGCTGTATTACAGAGTACTTTCTAACTATCTGGCCCTACAATTAAGCAAGTCATTCTTTGAGCCTCAGTTTTAAATGTGTAAAATGGAAATTTTATTGTCTATTATTGTGATGACTAAATAAAATGTGTAAAAATCCTGAGAAACTATTTAGAATATTGCTAATGAAGCAAGAAGTGGATTAGAATGGCAGTTAAAATACCGACAAAATAGTTTATGCTAAAAATAACTAAAGTATGATTAAAAAGAAAACTTAAGTTTTATATACGGTAAATATAAAATAAATGCACCAAAGTTTTTATTCAACTTATTAATTAATCAATAGTAATATATTAAGACTGGGTCAAAAGAAAACTTGAAGAATAGACAAATATAGATAGATAAGACTGGTAAAAGAGAGAGAAAGGAATACAGAAATGAGTTGTCTAATATACATATAACAATATAGTGTCCATTAAGGTAATACACTATAATGTTTGGGGTTATCTTTTCAAATTGGCAGAAAACAATTATATTTCTATTAGTCAAAATTAATTTACATTTCTACCACAAGAATCATTAGCATTGCTATTGGATTTCTGTACATTAACTTCTATCCCAACAGAATTCTAAAATAGTCAACAGAAAACCACTCAAAAGGCACACACTCTTATCTATAAGACTGTAATTAGATGACCTCTAGAGAGTTCACTAGACTATGTGCCGCCCTCCACTCAAAGGACACTTTGCAATTTCTCTTGTTCATTTCTAATTCTTGGACAAGTATTTCTTACAAAAAGTATCAACAGTATAACAGTGTGTGTCTGAATAGAAACAATTTGAAATTCCTTAACCCATACCTATTCATTTTGAATGCCATAGTGGGCCAATATATATATTTTTTTCTTTCTTTGTATTACATGTGTATATGTTGTAATGATGGAAGTGGATTACTGCTATAGAATGTTGTTCAAATACTAGAGGCCTGATGCACAAAATTTGTGCAAGAGTAGGCCTTCTTTCCCCTGGCTGCCCAGCTGCCAGCACTGGCTTCCCTCTGGCACCCAGGACCCGGGCTTCCTTCTGGCAACTGGCAGGCACTTGGGACCTGGGCTTCCTTCACAGCCCCAGCTTCATCTGGAAGGTCATCTGGAAGGATGTCCGGTCTAATTCGAATATTATGCTTTCACTGTTATAGATTGTTATAGATAGTAACTAATGGGCATTATTAATCTCTTTTGCACTCCTTATTCTGGCTGTTAAACTGCTCTATTCTCATTGAGCCAAGAGGGAGAATAGAAGACAAATAATCTCAATACTTTTGTGTTCCACAAATGAAGACCTCAGGGGAACACAGAAGGCTCACATGAGTGACAGCCACAGGTGAGTGGAGAGAGGGATGCTCTTAGAGACCAGAAGAGAGATGAAGAAAATCAGAAGGGGCCCTAGCTGATTTGGCTCAGTGGATAGAGCATTGGCCTATAGACTGAAGGGGCCTGGGTTCAATTCCAGTCAAGGGCACATATCTGGGTTGTGAGTTTGATTCCCAGTAGGGGGCATACAGAAGGCAGCCTATCAATGATTCTCTTTCATCATTCATGTTTCTATCTCTTTCTCCTTCTCTAAAATCAATAAAAATATATTATTAAAAAAGAAAGAAAATCACAAAGGAAATCATACTAGTAAGTGCAGAGGAACTGGTGGGTGGTGATGCTCCTTAGAGGATAGAAGTATCTGAAAAGAGAATGGCCACAGAGATAGTCTGGGTAGATGAGGCCATGAGCAGACTTGCAGGGATCTCTGATTTCTAGGCTGGCAGGGAGGGAGCAGAATATCTCCTTTTCTTTTCCAAGTGGCACAATAAAGCAGAGAGAAATCCATTAGAGTAAGAAATCTACTAGGAAAAGGCAAGGAAAGAATAATGTGAAGATTCTCAGTAGCATATGTTAATTACCAAAAACATTGTCATTCTCCAAGCCCATTGTCCCATTAGTATCCTAATTCCATTAGGTTACCATTAACTAGACCACCTGATGGAATGCGGTGGAATTTCTTAAAAATTAAAATTAAATTCTAAGAAAAAAGTTGTTGTTTGTTTTATTTTGTTTTGCACAGATGAATTGTAGACTGAGATTGATGTATGTTATAATTATAATTGCTATGCTTAGGGAAATTCAGACCCAGTGATCGTCATTTCCTGGAATCCACAATACTTAACCTTTTATTGTTATTGTCAAAAAGGCTCATCCATAAGCTCCTTGGAAGCTTAGAAAATTTCTCTATCCCAAGGCACCAGAATCACCTTAGGACTTACCTCCATGGTTAGGCCACTTCAGGATGGATTTACCCTACAAATGTCTGGAATCAGATGGGCTTTATAAACCATACCATGCCCACCTAGCAGGGGTATACAATGACCCAGTCACACTTAGGAGTCCAAATGAACTGCCTAGCAAAGTAAGAGACAGTATACACAAATAAATCTGTACTTCAACCTCACCTAGAGGAGAGTTAATATATTTTCAGTTCTGGAAATATCAATAGGATGGTGATAAAGAAAATCAAGCCCAGAGGACTTCCTGTCAAGATGCTGGAGTGTGCTGGTCTACTTCCACAACCAAATCAACATGGCAACTAAATTATAGAACAACCACATGCTTGAGAACCACATGAAGACTAACTAAACAGAACTCCTATAAATAAAGATATAAAGAAGCCATAAAGCTGTTAAAAAAAAAAAAAGACAAAAAAACTAAGCCCCTAGCCGAGACAGGTTTGGCTCAGTGGATAGAGCCTCGGCCTGCGGACTGGAGGGTCCCGGGTTCGATTCCGGTCAAGGGCATATACCTTGGTTGCGGGCACAACCCTGGTGGGGTGTGTGCAGGAGGCAGCTGATTGATGTTTCTCTCTCATCGATATTTCTGACTCTCTGTCCCTCTCTCTTCCTCTCTGTAAAAAATCAATAAAATATATATTTTTAAAAAAACTAAGCCCCTAGTATTAATACTTACCTATCAAGTTTAGATATGTGTGCAAATGAGGTGAATAATCTAAAATGTTTAATATACTTTCACAACTTTCATGTAACAGTCTTAAAAGTTTAAATATATGTAAGAAAATATTATCTAGTTTATAGACAATATTGAGATATCAGAGAAAATTTCATTTATAATATACATTTATTTAAATTTATTAAATATACACGGGTCAATTTTGTTCTTGGCAATGTTTTGCTTATTAGGACTAGAAGTTCCCCCAGTAGCCATTTGAAGTGATTTTAAAATTTAAAATATATTCAAATGTTTTATGTTTTATATTTTAAAGTCATTTAATTAAGTTTTAAATGTTTTAAGGCAATGCATTAATTAAGTTTATAAATGGCACTGCTTTGTTTAAGGAGAATTTAGCCTACTCCACTTATTTAATCAATTAGCAATCAAAAAGTAGTTGTTCTTAGTTCACATGGAAATTATAACAAGATTTATAGATAGCACTTAATTAGGTTGTCTATTTGTAATTTAATATGCCAAATATGAATTTAAATCCCACCTAAGTTAATCACCATTTCTTTGAATAAATAACCCCCCAAGGAAACAAATAAACTATTTTTTCCAGAAATAACTGTGTGTGTGTGTGTGTGTGTGTGTGTGTGTGTGTGTTTAATTAAAAAAGTCAGCGCCAAAACCGGTTTGGCTCAGTGGTAGAGCGTTGGTCTGCGGACTGAAAGTTCCCGTGTTCGATTCCAGTCAAGGGCATGTACATTGGTTGCAGGCACATCCCCAGTAGGGGGTGTGCAAGAGGCAGCTGGTCGATGTTTCTCTCTCATCGACATTTCTAGCTCTCTATTCTATCCCTTCCTCTCTGTAAAAATATCAATAAAATATATATTTTTTTAAAAAGTCAGTTAGCTGCCCCAAAATATTGTGGCTTTGAGGATAGTAGGTTCACTATTTCTTAGAAGTACCCATTTCTATGCACTGAGTGGCCAGATTATTATGATCTCTGAATGTATAATAATCTGACCATTCAGTAATAATCAGCCCAAAATATTGTGGCTTTGGGAATAGTAGGTTCACTACTTCTTAGAAGTACCCAGTTCTATGCACTGAGTGGCCAGATTATTATGATCTCTGAATACATAATAATCTAACCATTCAGATATATGTCCCAGTGCATGAATTCATGCATGGGTGATTGGTTGGCCAGCCTGCTGCTGGTCGAACTCCTGGTCAAAGGAACAAATTTCATATTATCCTTTTATTATATAGGATTGTATAGGATTAGCTTTTTGTTATATAGGATATGCACTGAGTGGCCTGATTATTATGCATTCAGAGATCATAATAATCTGGCCACTCAGTATATTTGAGTCTGATGTTAAGTTTCATAAGCAAAGAGTTACAGTTAGGACATCCATAGGGAGGATAAAATGCTGTTCTTTGCTTGAGGGCATTCTGAAGATAATTGTTACTCTAAGGACTTGAGCAGACACTATTCCCTGGAAGAAAAGCAGAAATGTTACACTCTTGCTGACCTTGGGGTAGGAGTCATTAACAACATGTTTTTTTGTTCTGAAAGAAAGTAAAAACCTTGACATCTGACATCTATAATGTTGGTATCTGGCCTTCTATGAGAATTTTCTAGACTGATTTTTAGAAAATTTGAGTACTCCCCTGTAGAGGGATCTCAGACTATTAAATACAATAGAATGTATTCCTCATAATTATTAAGACTTAGAAATTCAAAATCAAGGTGAAACAGGAATTTTTAGGAGTGAAAAACAAAGGTTTCAGGAAATTTTAGAAATTTAGGGGACCATGGAAGCACAGGGCTACAGAGCAGCAGATGGTATATTTCCATAGAATAGGGAAGCTGAAAATCTACAACAGGTACATCCATAGAATGAGGGAGCTGTGAACAGCAAAAGGTCTATATTTACAAAATAAAGAGAAGGAAGACCTTCATATAGAAGGAGAAAAATAAAGCCCAAAGGGAATAGGAAAACAATAAGGAAGGAGTGGGGGAGAACCTCACATGGGACATGTGAGGTTTGACCTTTGATCCCAGGAGTTACTATAGTAACCAGTCCAAGGGAATAGTAACCAATCAGAGGGGATAACAAGGCACCAGGATCTGCAGCCTTTATAAGCCATAGGGAAAAGGAACTCAGTGGGATCCTTTTCCCCTCCTTACGTGGGAGTCTATTCTGTGGGACTCATTCCCCTCCCCATGTGGGAGTCTGTAATTGTTCTTCAATAAATATCCACTTTTGCTATACCATTTTCTGTCCATGGATTCATCTTTAACTCCAGTAGACAAAAAAATCCAGGTTCCAGTCCAAAAATTCTGTATCAAAGGCACCAGAAGATTTGATGTCTTGTGAGGTCCCCCTTTCTAGAGGGGCATCATTTTGCTGTCACCTCACATGGCTGAAAGGACAAGGGCATCCTATATAATAAAAGGTTAATAGGCAAATCAACCGAACTGTGGAACGACTGGTTGCTATGACACAAACTGACCAGCAGGGGGCTTGGTGGTCAGTACCCCAGAAGCTGGGTTCATGGATGGCAAGTGCAGCAGCAGTGGTGGGCAGCACTAAGGATGTCTGACAGTCTGACAATCCCTGAGGACTCCCTGACTGTGAGAGAGTACAGGTCAGGTTGAGGGACACATACACACCCCCTCCACACCTAGTGTGCATGAATTTCGTGCACTGGAGCCTCTAGTTCTTTTTAGAAGAGCACTAATAATACATGGGGCTCCATTTTTGTGACCTAATTTCCTTTCAACAACCCATACCCTAATAGCATTTCCTCAGGAGTCAGGATTTCAACATATGAATTTTGAGGGGGACACATACATTCAGACTATAAGCAATTATTCTTACATACAAAGCGACCACGCCCTGCAACAGACTTCTACACTTATTTTCACTGGAGATGATACGAAATAATAAGCCACCATTGGTTATGCATATCTTCTGTATCTGTGCCAAATGATCAGGCTGCTCAGATGATTTTATGCACACAGCAATTCACATATCCCAATGTGGCAAGTAGAATAGTGTCAACAGTAAGAATATGTGGTATGCATTTCCTGAAGGTCTATGTGTGATGATCTTATTGTGGCAAATGGCCCAAGAAAATGACAGCCAGCACCCAGAGGAATTAGGAAAGTAAAACCTTTATTTGTGCAGCACTGCTAGTTCAGAGGACTTTGATCCAAAGCCTGAACTGACAATGTGGGGATATATATATATATATATATTCTTGTGGTGGGTCCCTTAGGGTGGGTTTTGCAGCTTCACTCAAGTCAGTTAGAATGGGGTTTGTAAGATTACTGCTTTACTAGATACTGAACCAGGCTGTTAGCACCCAAAATTGCCCCCCCTATTTTCCTTCTCAATCTAACCTTGACAAATTGGAATTAGGGAAAAAAAAAGTGTTTTTTGAGATATTTTTTCTGTGTATGTTTTTTTATCTCTTTATAAAATAAAGTAAAGAAGGAAAGAACAGGAAGAGGGAAAAGTAGGATAAAAAGGAATATCGGAAGAGGTTAGAGAAAAAGAAAGAAGAAAATAAAAGGAAGATAATAGAAATATCTAATGTTCAATATTTAGTTTTATCTCAAAATTCTTATTTATTTTTTTTCTACAGGTCAGTAGAGCTCAGTCAAAATAACAGTGTCTTCAACTTATCTTCCTAAGTAAGCTGAGACTCCAGCCAGGCCAACATTATCAGTGCCCTCTCCTATCCTTCCATCTCTCTTTTGCATAAATCTGCAACAAAAGAAGCCAACAACACAGTTTTAGTTCCCAACTCTCAGTGTAATGGCTATAGAAGAGAAAGACCAAAAAAAGCTAGTTCTGCTCTGATGACAATGGTTAGAAGAGATGCAATAAAAATTCTGAGCTTGAAATATAAAGGATATTAACTACATCCCATGATTTGGTTCAAATTCTTATTCCTTCAGCTCTCCGTGGGATGGAAAACACAGCACCCTTCACATGCAAAGCACAGTTTGGAAAAGCTTGATCACCACCTCCATCAGCCACCTCTTTCTGGAGGGGAAATGGATCCTATGCAAATCTGAGCCAGGAAATCAGGCTTTGACCACAGGGGCCATTCCTGTCCTTTTGTTTTTGTTTTCTCTGTTTTGGTTCATTGACCGAATAAATTGGTTTCTATGTTAAGTGTCTGATGATAAAGAAACTTTGATTCAGGCCCTGGCCTGTGTGGTTTGCTTGGGTGGGAGTCCTCTCATGCACCTGCACACAGAAAAGTTTCCAGTTTGATTCCTCATCAGGGCACATGCCCAGCCTGCAGACTTGATTCCCGATAGGGGGTATGCAGGAGGCAGTCTATCTATGTGTCACTCTCTCACTCCCTCCCCCTTTCTCTTTCTTTCTAAAAACCAATAAACACTCTGAAGAAGAAGGAGGAGGAGGAAAATGAGGAGAGGGAGGAGGAAGAGGAAAAGGAGGAGGGGAGGAGGAGAAGAAAAAGGAGGACGGAGAGGAGGAGGAGGGCAAGGAAGAAGAAGAAGAAGAAGAAGAAGAAGAAGAAGAAGAAGAAGAAGAAGAAGAAGGAGGAGGAGGAGGAGGAGGAGGAGGAGGAGGAGGAGGAGGAGGAGGAGAAGGAGAAGAAAAAGAAGAAGAAGCCTCGATTGAAGAGAACCATGCAAGTGGGCTTGGAAGGACTTAGCAGGCTTTAAATGATTAACATCATCCAACACACCATATCTCTGCAATGCCACTTTATAGAAGAGCACAGAGCTCCGTGACCGGCTGCATTGAGAGATTAAGAGTTAATAAGTAAACCAGAAGTGTCTGTGACTCAATCTGCCTCACAACACCCGTGTCCATAACAAAGCCAGTCTAGTGTTTTCTTTTCCTACTACCCCACCAGGCATTAGCCCACAAAAAAATGTTTTATCTCATTTTATAGGTGGAAAAAGTGAGGCAAAGAAGAAAATAAATGACCTTTCTAAGGTCACATAGTAAAGATAATGTAGCCATGATGAAAAAAAAATTAAAAAACAAACAAAACAAAACAAAAAACACCAAACATTCTGTCCTCTGGACCTCTGTCTTACAGGAATTCTTGATGACTCAGTACCTTTCATTATATCATTGGTTTTAACATTAGGTGAGTTCTGAATTTTTCGTGTGTGCCATTTTTGTATTATGGTAAAATAGGCATCACATAAAATTTACCGTTTTAACTATTTTAAAGTGTACAGTTCAGTGGCATTAAGTACATTCACATTGCTATGCAACCAAAACCACCATCTATTGCCAAAACTCTTTCTGTCTCCAGCTCAAACTCTGTGCCCAGTAACTGGTAACTTCCTATTCTCTCTTCCTCCAGCTCCTGGCAATCCGTGAGTGTTATTTTACAGCAAAAAGAAATGTTGATTTTGAACTTGATTTATAACTAAAAATACAAAAATGTAATTAGATGCCAGAGGGGAAGGTGGGGGATAGACCTCTATTCAGAAGTGATTGCATGCAGGTAGAAGATTCCATGTGAATGATGTGTGTGTGTGAGTGTTTGTGTGTGTGTATGTGTCTTTAAAAGATTCCCTCCTCCCAGCCCGCCCCCTCATAGTTTGCCACTGGGTTTTGCAGTCTCCTGATTTCCTCAGTCCACAAGAGGAGCCAACATGAGCAATCGCCTCTGTAGTTTCAAGAGCTAGTTAGTGGCAGGGTAAGCCCCTTTCGGAGTTGAGGAGTGGGAAGGTAACGCGCGTATGCTTTTAGTTTCAAACATCTGCCCCAAAGATACTGTTGCTCTTCTTCTGGAAAAGCCTGATTGGTAGGATTCCTCCGAAGGCTCAGCCCTACGTGCTGTATGCCATCCCCTCCTCAACTTCGACCCTGAAGCCTGCCAAGAAGCCCCGGAGGAAAACCTGCTGGCTTCCATCCTTTGCCACAAATGGCCAATTCTGGAGGAGGCGCTGTCTGCAATGGGAATCTTTACAGTCACAAGAAACAGGACGGCTCACAGAATGGAAACTGCTTGAGGAATGGCCTCGTGAAGGAAGTCCAGGTAAGAGGGGATCCCTGCCCCGCTCAGAAGGGCCAGGACATGTGACTATTTCTCTCTAAGGCTGTTTGCTGTTTGAAGCCATCCTAACTGAGAGTCCCACTTAGGAAGTGTTAGGTGTTTTGATTCTGCCCTTCAGCTAATTTCAAGTGCTTGGCTACGGAACAGCTTAGGTGTGGGGTAAGGAGAGAATTTCTTCTCTAGGCTGGAGAGGACATACACAGTCCCGAGAGCTTTGTAAAGCCTGAAAATACAAACATACCTACTAGACTTCTGTTTTCTCACACATTTCAGGGCAGACTTGTGAAGGCTCAAACTTGCAGCCACATTCCAGTCCATCAGGAAATCATGACAGGCTACATTCATCGGGCTTCATAAAAGATTTTTTTTAAACTGAGGTAGTGGAAGTAAACTAAAAGTCGCTGAGATTAGGTGGTGTGGATGGCATTTTCCCCAGTACACCAGAAATGCCCCCAGTCCCCCACGCAGTACCTTTATCCCAGCTTACTCTCCGGGTGAAAGAGGAATTATTTATGGCATTTAGTGGTTCATTGTCAGAGCTTACAGTTTGATTTGGGGCCAGAGTCTTTCTTTGCAACTTGCTGTCACAGCATTCCTCTGGAAGACACTTCGAGAGTGTGGCTCATTGTTACATGCGGCACACGGAACCAAACAGCCTTTTGTTTTCCCATTTGAAACATATTTTGGCTCTTGCTGTAATACAATGTTTGATGGGGCTAAACTGCAGCTGAGAAGGATGAGGATGAGGAGGAGGAGGAGGAGGAGGAGGAGGAGAAGGAGAAGGGGGAAGAGGGGGGGAAGGAACTAGAGAAATACTGTCAGCTTATTCAAGGAGGGGGCTGGGCCCTGTGAGGCACTTGTAAAAAGGCAATTCCCCACTTCCCACATGTTGCCCTGCCTCACGCTCTGAGGAGGAGCAGGGATGAGCTCACCTGCCTCCGAAGTGAAATAGCCAGACAGGTAGCTTCACTGTTGGGAAATGAGAATCTGGGCAGGGAACCTGTGCAGTTCTTTATCACTCATCCATCCACCCAGGGGAAAGGTCAGACTGTCGTAAGATCACAGGACAGGTTGGGCTTGCTGGGAGCCAGTCCGCCACTCGGTACATGAAATCTGTGCGTCCGGTTGGAAGAGGTGAAGGGGTGGTGGGGAGGGGGCATACTCTGGAGCATGGCTGTATGTGAACATGCTGTGGTCCCCTCTTCAGAAGGCATCACCCTAGCCTTAGAAGTGTCTAATGAAAACCTCAGGCCTAGCCTCTCCCAGATGAGAACTAGTGTTAGTCAATAACATTGAAGAAACTGCTTCATGTCAGTTCCTTTTGCCTCATTGTATTCTCATAACAATATTGTTAGATAAATATTATTAGCCATGTCTGTATAGAGGAGGAAATTGAGGCTCTGAGTACATAACATCCCAAGATCAGCTATCTATAAGAAAACTGGAGCATAAACTCCAAACCATCCACCTTAGCCCAACTCTTTTTTTTTTTTTAATTTAAATTCTTCATTGTTTAAAGTATTTCATATGTCTCCCTTTTCTCCCTTTGACCTCTCCCCTCCAACTTGTTTTTGGTACCAGGACTCTATGGTAGTATGCACTTCCCACAAAAGGCCTAAAAACCCCTATTTTGAGGTTGACTATGACATTATTCCAATAACATTTGAGAAAAGAAAAGGGATGATGCTTTCATTGTGACCACAGATATTCAAGAATACCATGCTCTAACTCCTAACACATTGGCCTCTAGTGAAAAACCTTGGGAAGTAACCAAGAAAATAATAATTATGTATTGTATAATCTCTAACATGGTACTGCATTCTTTCTAAGTGCCAGACATTCTAACTACTTTGCATTCATTATCTCGCACATTCCTACAGGGTAGATACAATTACTATGAGACCCATTTTAGAGGTGAGGAAACAAAGTTTTGGTAAATTAACCGGTGTCATCAGCAGAAGCATCAAAATCAGTTTGGGAACCTGATTTTCCCCAATTCTAAAACCCAATTTTTGTATTTCTTAGTCCATACTGCTTCTCTAAATACAAGATGTTAGTAGGAGTGAGATCCATGCCTACTTCCACGGAGAAGGGGTGAATTAAACTCAGCCCTAAAGGGCAGAGAAAGTGTGAGTTAAAGGTATTGTGTTATGTGTGCAGGTTTTACTGTTGCTAATGAAAATTTGAGCTTATTAATGCAAATGTCACTAAATTGTCACATACCAGAGCCTTCAATATGCAACATTGTCCATTCACAGACACACTGCATCCATGTACAGGCCACCACCATTCTGAACTTTAAAAAACTCCAAGTTAAAGAAAACCAATGCCATATAACCCTGAGTCGTGTTTATACCGAGCCCCAGATGGAGCTCTCCAGGTAATCTGCCTTTCAGAAGCTTTCTTCCACAGTATACCACCACCCTGAATAGGCCGGTCACTTAGCGCAGCATTTCCTGGTAATAGGAACATCTTAGATATGCAATGCTGTAGGTAAATGATTCTTGCAAATGATTTGATATGTTTTCCATTGAAAGGTAAAATCTATTTTACTCCCCTTCAGTGTGGCTTGGACCTAATGTCTTACTTACTTGTCCTATAGAATGTGATAGAAGGCATTATCTGGGATTTCTGAAACTAAAGTTAAAGGAATCCTGTTAGCTTGAACCCAATCCTCCTGAAACATTCACTTTTAAAACCTAGCCACCATGTCTGAAGGAAGCCCAAGTAGCCCAGAGGAGAAACGCAAGTAGAGAGAAACCAAGTATCTTTGCTGTGCCACTAGCTGTGATACAGCACCAATTTGTAAACTGCATAAGTGAGCTGTCTTGGAAATAGATCCTCCAGCCTAGGATCTATCAGCTCCAATTGATACCTCATGGAATATAGAGATAAGTTGTCCCTGCTGAGTCCTGCTCATATTACAGATTCCTGAGCAAATAAATGATTGCTGTTTTAAGTGTGGCAGTGGTTTGTTAAGGAGCAATAAATAAATGAACACATGGATATTCTTATTTTTAAATATCTAGAAAATTCATTCTGCAATCTCATCATATCCATTTTATCTGTTTGTTTGTTTGTTTATTTATTTATTTATTTACCTTTCCAATTTGTGTGCATTTTTGTTTGTTGTTTTTTGTTATCATGAAAAACATAACATATAACTTTTCATCTTTTTCCCCCATTATAGTTCACATTCAATATTATTCAGTATTAGTTTCAGATGAACAACATAGTGGTTAGGCAATCATATACTTTACCATGTGGTACCCCCAATATTTCAAGGAACCCCCCTGGTCCCTACATAGCTATTACAGTGTTATTTTTTTCCCTCCATTGACCTCTCTCAAGCTACTCCCACCCCCAGCACATGCTCTCACCCTGCTAGTGACTATGTCCATTGGTAATGCTTATATGCATGCATACAAGTCCTTTGGTTGATTTCTAACCCCCTAAACCCCCTGCCTTCCCTCAGAGATTTGACAGTCAGTTCAATGATTATCTGTCTCTGGATCTACTTGTATTCATTGGTTTATGTTTTTCATTATATTCCACAAATGAGTGAGATCATGTGGTTTTATCTTTCTCTGAATCATAACCATTTTTAGTGCTGGCATTTACATTTTGAGGATAGAGTTTGTTGTGGCCATCTATTTGCTTTCAATTTATTTTGTGTTTTGGCATAAGGACTGCATGCTTAAGATGAGTGTCTGACTGGTTTAGCCAAATACAATAAACTCAAATATTACTAATGCAAAAGTGCAATCATCTGAATGATGCCAAATTTGAAGTGTAATTATTCAACCTGTGGCAACCTGCAAGTTATTACCTATGAATAAATAGCTAGCTCAGGAAAGTGTGTCTAAAGGTGAAGAAGTTTTCTTAATTAAAATACATGTGTTAGTTATATTTAATATTTATCAATTATAAATTAATTTTATCTATTTACTAAAATTTCTTGGAAACACTGTTAGAGGTGGATTGATGTCAACCTAAATGCTTGTAAGGAATTTACTACATTTATTTTTACATACACTTAATATAATTTTTCTACTAAATGTGGTCACCTTTGTTCCAATTGGTCTGAACTAATATAGTTTTACCATAATTCTAAAATATCCAACCTGTAAATTAATGTGAGACAGAGCTGCTTCCACCCTATTAGAAACCAAGATATTGGCCAGATAATTCACAAATTAGGTGAAACATTTGGGGATAGGGCAGAATAAACAAAACACCTATACGCATAACTCAGAAAAATATTAAAAATAGCTTTATTTTGTCCATCCATCACAATACCATCTAAATCCTGCTCCACTCATTACTTTTGTCACATTGAAGACCAGTTGATTACAATAGAGACTGAGGGTGGCAGGGTCTGGTATGGAACAGTAGGAAGTGGTAAGAATGTATTCACCTAACAAAGCTCTTTGTCTCAAAGAAGCAGAACAAGTCCTATGTGTTGACAAATCTTAGGATTTTCAAAAGAAGTTGAAAATCCAAATGAGGTGGGAGGCAGAGAGAATCTACTCATTTTTAAATATTAGCATCTAACCTTTAAAAATTCAAATAATGTAGATTTCAAGGAAATATTGCTTCCAGCCACAAATCTGTAATCTTTAAACTATAGATAAATAAGGTGAGAAAACTAAGAGGTCTTAAGCAGAGTGCTATTTTCTCATACACATTTAAGAAGAATGGCTCAGGAAATTTGACTCCTCTTAATTTAGATTTACTTCATACTTTGGAGAAACAATCTATAATAATAAAAACATAATTAATATGCAAATTGACCCAACAGCAAACAGCAGAATGACCATGCTATGACACCTTCTGGCACCAGGCCAGCCAAGGCGGGTGCAATGTGATAGGTTGGGGGCCCAGCCATTGCCCAATGATTGCCCTGCAGAGGGAAGGGAGGCACAGGCCACATGCTGGTAGGATGCAGCAGGTGGGCAGGGCCTCCCTCTGTAGGCTACCCTGTAGCTATCCATCACAGAGCCCTGGTTGGGTGGGCGGGGCCTAGGTCTTTGGGGTGATTGATCACGGGGCTCCAGACTGTGAGAGCGCACAGGCTGGGCTGAGAGATCCCCCCTCCGCTTCCCCTAGTGCACAAATTTCATGTACTGGGCCTCTATTAAATAATATAAAATATATATTCCTTTTCCTGAGTTGTTATGTTAACCCTTAATCCTGGAATGTTCAAGTTTGAGGAACAATTATAACTGACTTCATATACTAGAGCTCCCTGACTAACCCTGATTTTAAATAATAGGTACCAAAGTGTTCATCAAAATGTCATAGAACTGACAATATTTTATTAGTCAAACTTCATCTCTCAGACTTCACAGGAAGTGACACAGAAATCATTTGTTAGACAATGTATCATAAAGCTTGGTCACCACTGTTGTTCTCTGTATACGGTGTGACTGGGCCTTCAAAGTTGCCCAAGGAAAAGGCTGTGTGCAAATCATAATTATTCTATCAAGTTATACTTGATTGTTCTTTCTCTGCCATGTGGGCCTTACCCATTTGAAGTAAAGGATCCTTTGAGAAGCTGAAGGATACTTTTTATAGAAAAATGAATGGGTTCATAATCATAAAATTTTCCATGTAGAGAATTCATATATTCCCTGAGTTTCTCAGATCCTCTGGTTAAGAGCCTCAGCTGTGGAATGCCTTTATTAATTAAGCTACATTTTCTCTCACAACCTAAATAGAAAAACCAGCAAGTCAACCTCTCCAGAGGAGATGGGGAGGTATTCATAAAATGATTTATCAAGAAGAGAAAACCACACAAAACCCAAAGTGCTTCAAACAATATGCACAATAAGTGTCATTCATTTATTTAAAAATTTGTATAGAAGGGAAGGTAGGGGAGAGTGAGGGTAAGGGAAAGAGATCAACCAAAGGACTTGTATGCATGCATATAAGTCTAACCAGTGGATACAGACAATAGGGAGGTGTAGGCAAGAGGGGGGAGGGTTTGGGAAGGTAATAGGGGGATGAGGACAAATATATAATACTTCAATCAATAAATAAATTAAAATGTGAAAAATATATTATAATTTTTCATTGTACTTTATAATGCATTTATATTTTTTCTTACAAAATTATTTTTATATCCTCCCTTAAAACTCTTAAGTGAAAATGAACTCCCAGAAAGATATTTCTTTCCAACCCCAGAACCACTCAGGATTTCCCAGGGAACCACTTAAGAAAGAATGTTATTAGGAAGAACAGCTCACTTTGAATTCATATATAACTCTGCCCCTAATTAGCTGTGTCACAATGAACAGGTAACCTTATGTCTCTGATCCATACCTAAAAAGGCAATGGTGAATATGAAATGAGATAGCATATGTAAGGCTCCTAATAACTATCAAGTATAGAGTATATATTTAACAAATGATAACTGTTATCTATTAAGATTATTCTGCAGCCATCTCTTTCTCCACTATTATATTAGCGTACAGTACAATGCCTGGCATATAACAGGTGCTCAATAAATTATAGTTGTAAAACCTCGACTCTTCTCATTCAATGATGGCTTCTCAGTTTTCATTTTACTTGACCTGTCAGCAGAATTTGACACAGGTAATCACTCCCTTTTCCTTTAACCACTTTCTTCTCTTGGATTTCAGAATATGACACTTCCATATCACTAACTGTTCCTTCGCAGTTCCTTTTGATTTCTGGTACCTCCTCATCTCCTTAACTTTTAAATAATAGAGTGATACAAGGCTTAGTCTTTGTATCTTTATTCTTTTCTTACTGCATATCTATCATGATCATCTGATCTTGTCTCATCTCTCTACATTTATGTGACATCTCCAATTTTATATGTCCAACTTTATAGCACCTGATAACTACTCCCTCTCTCTTTTCCCAAATCTTATTCCCTTACAGTTACCTCATCTCAGTAAATGACAACTATCATTTCAGTGGCTCAAACTAAAAACTTGAGCATCATTCATGAATTTTCTGTTTCATTCTACATTTAGTCAGCAAATTCATGATCCTACCTTCACATTGTATCCAGAATCTGACTTTTACCCACCTTACCCACAGCAACCACTTCTATCTCACCCACCATGCTCTCTCTTCTGGATTGCTGCAGGAGCCTCATCTCCATCTGCCTCAGTTATATATCATTGTATCACAAGCCATCCCAACACACAGTGGCATTGAACAACAACCATTTTATTATGCTCATGGATTATGCTGGTCAGAAGTTCAGAAAGAGACACAGTGGGGACTGCTCCTTCCTATTCCCATGATATCTTGGGCCCTGGCTAGGATTTCTCAGTGACATGAGTCTGGAACAGCTGCCATGCCTGCCACCCAGACTGAGATGGCTGAAGAACAGAACAAGCTGAGACTGTGGACTAAATTTCCACACGAGTCCTCTCTACCAGGGAGGACGTGAAGAGAGTTTTATAGTAAATGAAGAAGTCCCATGGCCTTTTATAACCTGGCCTCAGAGGATAACTTCACTGTCACCCTACTTTATAGGTTGAAGCTGTCAAAAACAACCCCACCAGATTAAAAGGGAATAGACCAACCCACTTCTCAATGGGAAGAGTTTTAAAGAATTTATGTACACAGTAGAGGCCTGGTACATGAAATTTGTGCACGAATGTGGGGGGAGAACAGTCCTTCAACCTGGCCTGCCAGATTGGACTTAAACCGGCAGTTGGACATCACTCTCACAATCCAGGACCACTTGCTCCTAACTGCTCCTAACTGCTCACCTGCCTGCATGATCGCCCACAACTACTCTCCCCTGCACGATCCACCTCCTCTGCTGGGTCCCACCTCCTCTGCACGAGGTGGCATAGATGCTGAGACCAGCTTCCTCCATGCTATGCAGAGCAGCAGGAACCCCAGGACTCACCGTGCCATCTTTTGTGGCCATCTTGTGATGACACTGCATGAGGGCATGACACCATCTAGGCTTTTATATATTATATAGGATTTCAAAACCACCACATCATTTTTCTACCCCCATCTACCCCTCTACCATCACCACCAGCAAGACTGAAAGACTGGTCTCAACACAACAACCAAAATGTTCTTGTGAAATGAAATCAAGATGTCACTCTTCTGTCCCAATCTTTCCCCTGGTTTTCATTTCATTCAGAGCTACTGCCAAAACTCTCACAATGGCCATAAGGACCCCTGGCTTGGTCCTCCCTTATATATCCCTTATTCTTTTTCCCAATGCTCAATGGATTCCAGCCACACAAATGTAAACAAGCATGCATCGGTCCACCTGGGACATTAACACTTTCTCTCCCATTTGTGCTTCCCAGATATCTAGGTTCCTGTGTCCTCCCTCCCTTCAATTCCTAATTCAAATGATCTTCTTTGTAAAAGGTCATCTTGAACTTATCTAACACGACAAACCTCCTCTCTTCTTGCCTCTCTTTCGTGCTCATTTTCTTCACACACTTATTTCCTATTTGTTGACTGTCTAGCATGTGAGCCCCACATTTTCAGGGATTTCTATCTTATCCACTACTGAATTCCCAGCACCTAGACCAGAGCCTGTATATAGTCAGTGCTGAATACGATTTGTGAAATGAATAAAGACTACCTGTTTTCATTAATCTACTAGGGGTCCAGTGCAAGAATTCTTGCATCTTGAAAGGAATTGTGGGCCGTGAGGCTGTGGTAGGCACAGGAGCAGGTCTTGGCCCATCCTCCATGCCCCCTCCTGGCCCATCCCAGCACAGTCCCCAGTCCCCTGTCTGCCAGCAGCCCTGCCACATCCACGTGCTGACAGCACCAACCCCACTCACCTGCTGACAGTGGCGTGGAGCAATTGGGGCCAGCACCAGCAGCTGGTGCAAGTGGTAGCTCCCGTTTCGATCTACCCTCAGGGGCAGGGGAATGTGGAGAAACCCTCGGGCTATCAGGACTGCCAGCCACCACTCACACCTACTGATGGTGCTGAGTGACCAGGACTGGCACCGGGCACTAGCAGCAGGTGCGAGCGCTGGCTCTGGCACAGGCAACAGGTGTGAGCACCGTGTATGACTGTGATGCGGAGGAGCAAAGAATTTTCAGTAACCACTAGAAGCTCACCCCAATGACAGCGACCAGTGCCTTGCCTTGGTCTGGTGCCCCCACTCACCTGCTCCACCATCCACCCATGGCCAATACCCACCATGTTCTGCATACGCCCCCTGGTGGTGAGCGCATATTACAGCAGCCAGTTGTTCAGCTGTTCACCTTTTGGTCTATTTGCATATTAGCCTTTTATTATATAAGATTGCTTGTAAGAACTTCCATTTGTTTTGTTTTGTTTGCTATTCAAAATGCTATTTGCAAATCACAAGCCTAGTTCTTTAAAAACTAAAAATGTTAGGGACAGAAAGGGGTCCTAATATATGGTGACAGGAGAAGATTTAACTTTGGGTGGTGCAATGTACAAATCTGTAACATACAAATCCACACATGAATTCTATATGATCATGTTGACCAAGGTCACACCAATAAATTTAATTTTAAAAAAGACTAAAAAGACCCCACTCAATGATACACAAGCTTCTTTGTAGACTTCAAAATTAATTCACAGATTTCCTTACCTTTGTTGGAGAACATTAACTGCCCTCTTTTAAAAATCATTAAAGCACTAGATTATTTTGTGTGATTAGGCAGCTATATGCTTTTTTCTTTCTGACTTACTTCATTTAGCATAATGCCCTCTAGGTCCATTCATGTTTTTGCAAATGACAGTATTTAACTCTATTTTATGAACAAGTAATATTTCCTTGTATATATTACCAAATCTTCAATTAGTGTATTGTTTTCTTGGGATAAATACCCAGAAGTGGAATTGCTGGGTCGTATGGTAGTTCTATTTTTAATTTTTGTAAAACCTCAATACTGTTTTACATAGTAGTTGCACTAATTTATAATCCAACAAACAATGCACAATTTATATTGATGTCCAAATATTATGTATACTCCAGGCCTGGGGTCAGGGAACATGCTTTAAGCAAGTGAACCTTTTTTGAAGGAAATAAAAATAGAAATTAAATATTTTATTGATTAATCCTGATGATTCTATTGCTTCTTAGCAGGGGATAAAATATGCTTGGATTATAGAGAAAATGACTAATACCACAGAGTATACAAGCCTGTCATCTGGTTTTAATAAAATGATATATTCTCAGGGTTGAATGTCCAATCTGTTTTTCCACCAAAGATTCTATATATGAGTTGTTGGGTTTTTTTGTTAATTCTCACCAGAGGATATTTTTTCCATTGATTTTTAGAGAGAGGAGGGGAAGAGAGAAGGAGAGAGAGAGAGAGAGAGAGAGAGAGAGAGAGAGAGAGGGAGAGAAATATGGATATGAGAGAGACAAATGGATTGGTTGTGCTCTGACTTGGGGTGGAGATCAAACCCACAACCCAGGTATTAGTACATATCCTTGACTGGGAATTGAACCCTTCAGTGCACCGATCTAGTCTCTAACCACTTGGCAACAAGGGTCAGAAATAAGAGTTGTTTTTTAAAATTACATTTAACAAACCTTTTTTCTTATCACAATACATATTAAGAACTTTATAAATACCAACTTTTTTATTTTTATAACATCCTTATGTGTTCGATATTGTTACTATCTCCATTTTTTTTACATGAGGCAACTGATCATACAAAAGTTAGATAAATTTGTTTAAGATTTAAACTTTTAGTTAGTACAGCAGATTGGTCCCAGAGCCTGTATCTTTATTACTAAAAAACAAAGCAGCCGAAACCAGTTTGGCTCAGTGGATAGAGCATCAGTCTGCGGACTGAAGGGTCCCAGGTTCGATTCTGGTCCAGGGCATGTACCTTGGTTGCCGGCATATCCCCAGTGGGGGATGTGCAAGAGGCAGCTGATCAATGATTCTCTCTCATCGTTTTTTCTAACTCTCTATCCCTCTCTCTTTCTCTCTGTAAAAAATCAATAAAATATATTAATAAACAAACAAACAAAAAGAAGTCTCTCCTCAAACTTCTTATTGTGAATATTTGCAAACTTTCAGGAGAATTAAATGAATTCTAAATGAGTACTCACATACCTACAACCTAAATTCTGTATTTTATTTATATTTGTTTTATCTCATATCTATCCATCTATTTATCCCTTTCTCCATTTATCAATTCATAGAATGTATGCATTTCAAAGGAAGTTGTAGAATCAATATTCTTTATTCTTAAACTTTTCCATATGCATATCATTAATTAGACTTCAATTTTTGTTTAAAATTTCTTTTTTCTTGTTTTGAGGAAAAATTTACATCTAATGAAATGCACAAATCTGAAGTATACCATTCAATGAATTTTTACCTACACTACCTTTTGATTGTTCTTATTAGGAATCACTTCATAATATAGTTTTGATTGCAGAAAGATATTATAAAACTGTTCACTTAACATTGGAGAGTTTAATAGTTTAATTTCTGGACAGAACAACTGAATACTATGCAAATTAACATCAAGTGAGGTAAAGGAATGACTCAGGGGAAGGCTAACTCACTAGAGTTTTCTTGTTGTACACATTTAATTCCAAAAGATCAAGAGCTATTTTCCTTTTTGGTCTTTAGTTTAATCCAGCTAGCAGTAAGGGAGCTTGGTTTAGAAGTCATAACAACTTCACTCTATCCTGTCTTCTTATACATTGAGAAACAAGGCTCAGCAAAGCTAAGTGACTATGTTCAAAGTCACACCACTGGGATATTCCCTTAGTCTCTTGTCACCCAAACTAAGGCCCTTTCTGAGAAGTTTAAGTTTTTTTGGAACCCTCCAAGCCCTTAAAACAAATAACCAGGGACCACATATTTGAAGATTCTGAATAGTATCTGCTGTTGCAAATTCTTTAGTCTCAATGTCAAAATTGATATCACAAAATTGCATTTGTTGCATGTAAAATCTAAAAGCATCGTCTTTTTCATTTCCCAAAATAAAAGTCATATGTACAGAGCTTCCTTTTTTATTGTAAATCTTAGGACAACTTGTCAGAGAAATTAATAGGCAGTGAGACTCAAATACGTGCCATCACTTTTCCAAGATCTCAATATAGCCAGTCCAGGATGAGACACACCGTTGTCCACTGCCAGTTTCTAGCACCTTCACACAACACCCCCTTTCACATTATATAACTAAAAACAAATATAGGAACCCTTGGCACGAACATGTTTTGCCAACACTTGAAAATAACTTGGAACACCTGGGAAAAACCCATAACTAATGTACCTCATGAATTGGTTTGTTAGTTTATGCAAAGGGGACTGGCATTTTCCATAAGGGGCCATGTGTCCCAATGGTCAGTTCTTAGCAAGACTACTGAATCAGGTACTTATAGACAAAAACAGATAGAAGGTCACATGTTGACCTGAGAAAATGATTCAAATACTGAAATGAATAGGTCACAAACATCAGGGTTTTGTTTGTTTGTTTATTTGTTTGTTAAATGTAGTATCAATCATTATACCAATCAAATGATTCAAGTCTTGTACCCCCATTATTTAGAGGTCAGAAACTATGGTGGCTTGAAAGAATAACTGGATCCTTTAAGCCAGTGGTCGACAAACATGCGGTTCTTTGGCCCCTTGAGTGTGACTCTTCCACAAAATACCACGTGTGGGCACACATGTATAGTGCGATTGAAACTTCATGGCCTATGCACAGAAGTCAGTTTTCGGCTCTCAAAAGAAATTTCAATCATTGTACGGTTTATATTTGGCTCTGTTGACTAATGAGTTTCCTGACCACTTCTCTAAACTGGTTGATTCAGTAGTATAGATAAAAACTAGTCAAGATTAGCCTTGCCTCAGGAGAAGTTACTTTTTTCTTCATTATGTGCCACATGATAAGAAAAATTAATCTGCTAATTATAATATGACTATGAATATTTTCAGATTTTTTTGGAAGCCAAGAAATAAATTGTTATATGACTAGGTTGTTTGGAGACAGGATGCTTAGTTTTCCAAGGAGCAAAAGCTTCTTATAGAAAATAAAATGATGTTCTATTTTCCATGAAAACAATAAATTTCAGCAATTTGTATACATTCAGGTAAACATTATTTCTTTATGGACACATTCTGTTTTGAAAGGCAAGCAAAAGATAAACCAGGTTATAAGATCTTTGGCTGCTCATAACAAACATACAGGTGTATGCTTTTATAGGATGGCAGGCAGGGAGGACTAGGGAGAGAAGCAAGAATAGTTATGTGCAGCTCAGCTCAGTGGTTTGGTGTTGACCTATGAACCAGGAGGTCATGGTTCACTCCTGGTTAGGGCATATGCCCAGATTGTGGGCTCGATCCCCAGTGTGGGGCGTGCAGGAGGCAGCTGATCAATGATTCTTCCTCATCACTGATGTTTCTATCTTTATCTCTCTCTTCTTTGAAGTCAATACAAATAGATTTTTTTAAAAAAAGAATAGGTATGTGCAAAATCCTAATAAACACAAAGGAGGAACAACAACCAAATCCTTAGCCAGTTTCTCTCTTTCTGATTAAAAAAAAAACTTTCTGTTTCTTTGTGTTGTTGAACGGCAGGCACTGTTTGGTCTAGCTTCAAGGAGTAGGAAGTTTTGGGTGGGGTTCAGGATCTTTGAGGTGCAAAAGAAATAGTTTCAATTTGACTTGATGAGAAAAAATGATTGTTTGCAATCCAAGCTTAATCCATTGAATTCAGCCAAGTAACACTCAGAACCACATTTTGTGGGCTTCCAGGAACCCCACCCTTGTTATAATTCACCTATGAGTCATTAGCTGTATTGTCAAAACATGCCTCTGATGTTGGTTCATTTTCTTGTAGTTTAGGAGGCTCTTTCCTTGTGATTTTTGGTTGTAGATTCAAAATTTCAAAATCAGCTGAACACATTAGCTTCATCAAATCTTCTCTACAATGGATATAGTAGAGACTTTAAAAGCACCAACTACACAACCATGAATCACTGTAAAACATTGAGTGAGGGTGCTCCTGAAGACACAGTCTCCACACAGCCTTGCAAAGGCCCTTTGAAAACACATATCTGATCAGAATTTTAAACCACCATGCGCTTAAAATCATCAGTGGCTTCCCTTATTAGGACCAGGGCTACAATCCAAAACTTGGCTTATAAATTCTGCATAACCTCCTACCCTATTCAATTATTCATCAAGAATGTACTACTAGTAGTTGACAGCTACTTCATATCAGATGTCATCCTAGGTACTAGCATACTAGCAATGGACAACATGAAGGGAGTCCTTTCCTGGAACTGACATTCAGCCGTGCCTGTTCCCTCACTATTCTTAACACACACATACCCCATCCCTTTCCCGCAGGTCCTCAGGCTATTTCTGCTGCTGGGAACAAAGTGCCTGGTAAACTCCTAAGGTTATTCCAATATCATTTTAACTACTCTACCCTCTTCTTTAGGGAGGCCTTTTGTCTCTTCCTGTACTAGGTCAGATCTCTGTGCTACCCACTTCACAGCACTTTTACTTGCACATCACTTTTTTTTGGTAAGTATTTGTTTGCATCTGTATTTCCAGGGGTTTGGCAGACTTTTTCTGTAAAGGACCAGATAGTAAATATTTTTTAGCTCTGTGGGCTATGCAATCTCTGTCACAATTATTCAACTCTACCATTATAGTGTGAAAGCAGCCATAGACAATATATAAACAAAAGGATGTATCTGTGTTCCAGTAAAACTTTATTTTCATAAGTAGGTGGTGAGCAAGATCTGGCCTGTGCACCACAATTTGCTGACCTAAGTCAACAGAACCTTCTATGGTGATGAAAATGCTATATATCTGTCTCAATAATATAGCCATCAGCCTTATATGGTCATTTAACAGTTAAAATATAGCTAGTGCAATTGAGGATCTAAATTTCTACATTCATTTAATTTCAGTTATTTAAGTGTAAAGATAAAGGCCATGTGTGGCTGGTGATTAATGTATTGAATAACGTATATATAGCCCATGATTGTCATGAGGATAGCAGCTATGTCCCCTTCAGTCACCACTGTGTCACCTGAACCTAACGCAGCCACTGGCATGGAGTAAGTGTTCAAGATGTGTTTGTTGTATGAATGAACAAATGTATACCAAACTTCTTGTTTGTCTTTTTACCACTGTGATCCACTTGATTAGATATTGCCACCGGATACTTCTTGCTGTTTAGTCCCAAAATGTTTTTATATTTTTGCATACACATTTTATCTCCCCATTATCCTGTGAACTCCATGAGGATGGCAGTTATAAAAGAGACTACCCGAATGTTCCTTCCAGCGCCCAGCACAGGTTCATGCTCATGGTAGTCAGTCTTCCCATGAAGTGTTTGCCTCCACCAATACCCACCTGGAAAGGAGAAAGATTCAGCCCCTGGCTATTTGATTTCTGAAATATGTTCCAATCTGTCATGTTTCAGAGATCTAACTTCAAGCCTTCCTGCTTTAGCTGTGGTGCTGTGGAGTTGAGAAATTCAATTTAGTCCTGCCTTTTCCCGCTTTATAATCTTGGGGAAGTTGCTTAATGCCCTATATCTCTTTTATTAAGTGAAGGTAATTCTAATTCTATTACAGCTATTCACCACCTACCTCTTAGGAATATTACCTAAATAAATAAGATAATGGCCACAAAAGCTTTGAACACCTCGGAGATAAGCACTGTTTTCAGATGCCACATTATAGCTGATCAGGGAGATAGTAGGTGGTAGTTATTCTCAGTGATATTAAAACCCTGGCGCATTGTTTTCTCTCATTTACCTGGATAACTTACTAAAAGCTCTGTGACCCTCGTGTGAGTCAGCTGATGCAAATAAGATCAGAATAATGCAATTGCTGCAGGGTGGTGAGTCAGCCACTTTGCTCCAGAGTTAAATTATGTCTAGTTGACTTTAGAGCCTCCACCCTCATTGTCAACCCAGGTAGAACCCACGGATCCTATAAATCTTCCTATTCTGCATTTCTCCAGCAGTTCTGGTAAGCAAACATCCCAAAAAGGGCACACTGTTCTTTCACCACTATCTGAAACAGAAAGTCTGGCTTACCCTGCCACAGGGGGCTTATTTCATTACTGTGGGCTTTATACATCTCATCTCCAAGTAGGTAACACATGAGGTCCAGCCAGAGTCCATGTAAGGCTCTGTTCCTCTTGTTCTATCCCACTAGCATTGGTGCTCCTGACCTAAAAGGCCCACACCTCCTCTTCCAACCTTTTCCAATTTGGGGTTTCTCTCATTCATTTGTTCATTCATTCAATTCTATAGCCAATAGTCATTGGCACTCTGCTGGGGACTCTGTTTAGACCCTTTCAAGCAAATTTGCCCTTTTTATGAATCCTTCCCTTCTCAGGGTGGGTGTGTCCTGTGGAAACCTGTGGCTCTCCTCATGGGCTGTTCTGACTTATTAGTTAATTTGTCAGGTGGTAAAGAGAAAAGACAAGACAGTTGATACTGCCTAACATGCAAAGATGCTCAATAATTCAATAACTTAACCTAAAATTTAGTTAATTTTCTGGCATAAGTTTCCCTAGATACAAATTTGAATTTTGGTCAGCCCAGACATGTCCTGATTCATTTCCTTGGGAAGGTAACATAGTTCCCAGATTTCTTTCAAATGCATCTAAGTGAGGGTTAGAAATAAAATATTTTAACAAAATTCCTATAGTATGTATTCATTAAAGTAATACTAGATGACATAATAAAAAAAGGCACCAAATAGAAGTTTACTTATCACTCATATTAAGTTTAATTGGCAGTGATAGGAAGTTGAAGGGGGAGGCGCTCCACACAGTTATTCAGGGAATTAGACTAACAAAAGCTCTGCAGTCCTTTATATGTAGCTTCCAGTGTGTCATTGGCTATGAGCATTCAGATGGCAACAGGGAAAGAGAAAATGATGGGTAATGAGAGTGGCTTTTATGGGGCCAAGCACGGACATGGCACATTTCTCTTCTACCCCTTTCACATTGGTAGAACTCAGTAACTTGACCACATCTGTCTGCTGGGTTTATGGGAAATGTAGTCCATCTGAGAGAAAGAGGGAAGGAAAATGGGTTTGAAGAACAGCCAGTCTTTGCCACACTAGACTACAGGGTTAAAATATTTGAAATGTCTGTGTGAGAGATAATGAAATCTATTATTTCTGCAAGTCATCCTTTATTTTCTATCCTTTTTACCAAATGACTTGTCTTTTTAAAATACCATTGTAATACAATGTGGTGAGTATAATGACAGTATTGTGCAGTGAGAACATCTAGCCTGGATTTTTTAGAACATAAAGTCAGTTCTGGGTCTCAAACCGTGAATATTAAGCAGGCAAATAATATAAGTAACTTTGTGCTGAAAACCAACACTTCCCAAATAGAGTTTAGTCATGGCATAGGTAAGTTTATATGAAAGGCGATAAATACATTTGATGCATGTTCTGGGTTTCCAAAGTTATGTAGAATTTTACTTCAGCATTTTAATAATATTCAATAAGCTGAGTCAATCACAAATATTTATTCAGAACCTACCATTGGAAGCTGTGTGTTGACATGGAGATACAGTGATGAACAAGAAAGCTATCTCCCCTGGCTCTCACATTCTAAATGTGATCAGCAAACTGGCTCGAGAGCCATTTGCAGCTCTTTGGCCCCTTGAGTGTGGCTCTTCCACAAAATACCATGGCCTAGGTGAGTCTATTTTGGATAAGTGACATTAGAAGTTTAAGTTTAAAATATTTGGCTCTCAAAAGAAATTTCAATCATTGTATTGTTGATATCTGTCTCTGTTGACTAATGAATTTGCCGACCACTGGTCTAGATCATGTACATTGTGAAGAACACCCAAAAGGTGCAGAGCTAGGTAGCCTTTCCAAAACCCTTTTGTTGGTGACCATCTCTAGGAAGCACTGGTAAAGCTATTATAAATGATGCATTGATGTTAGAGCTAGAGATAAAGCTATTTAGCAACTTCAGGTTTTGGGAGTCAGGATGGAGTAAAGAGACTATCCAGAAAATAATTGCAGCTGGTCCAAGAGAAAGGTTGATGAACATCTCCTTGGATGCTCTGAGTCTATCCTGGCAATCTTTCTTTCTATGCATTCATACTGCCCATATCCTTCATACTTCTTGCCTTTGGTCAATTGTTTTCTCATTCATGAAAGCTCCCTATTAAATGCATCTTCCTCCCAGTTCCCACAGAACCCTGAACATCTCTCTGATACCATTTGTCAGCTGTAGTCTATCTGTGAGAACATCCTGTCTCCCAGCAGAGCATTAGCTATCACGGACACTCAATAAGGCTTGGTTTAGCCGAAACCAGTTTGGCTCAATGGTAGAGCGTCGTCTGCGGACTGAAAGGTCTCAGGTTCGATTCCGGTCAAGGGCATGTACCTTGGCTGCGGACACATCCCCGGTGGGGGGGTATGCAAGAGACAGCTGGTCGATGTTTCTCTCTCATCAACGTTTCTAGCTCTCTATCTCTCTCCCTTCCTCTCTGTAAAATATCAATCAAATATATTTTTTAAAAAAATAAGGCTTGGTTTAGTGTTGAAATAGGAATAAGAGAACACACACACAAAATAGGTAGACATGATGCTGGACTTTCAAGGCAATATTACAAATATAAATTTTAATTGAAGTCATGTATTAGTCATCTCAGCAGTCTGAACAACTTGAGCTGACAGAGCTACTCAGTTTATTCTACTCCAGGCACCCTACTGGAATCTCCTAGGTAGGAGATTTCCACCTGGAGTGTATCAAGTGGAACATCATATTCCAGTGTCTGCCCATAGGTTAATGATTAATTACATCAGGAGTGAAATATCTGAATTTCATAGAGCGTAACATAAGGATGGGGTTAAAACACTCATTTTTTTATATCCCCAGACAATTGTAAGACATTTAATACCTTCTCAAATAAGGTAGAATGGTGTACTATCATCATTCTTGTACCACTTCACTTCCATGAGCTTTGGTGTAGCACTATTTGTATGGTTTCAACCATTATCTAATGACATTCCAAAGTATTTTAGAAGGTATATAAATGGTAACTTTGAAACCAATAAGATACTGAAACATTTTAAAGTAAAAGTGGAGGATTTTACTGAGAAAAGAGCTGCTTTAAATTTTACCTACCATTGCCGAAACTGGTTTGGATCAGTGGCTAGAGCATCGGTCTGTGGACTGAAAGGTCCCAGGTTCAATTCTGGTCAAGGGCATGTACATTGGTTGTGGGCACATCCCTAGTAGGGGGTGTGCAGGAGGCAGCTGGTCAATGATTCTCTCTCATCGATGTTTCTAACTCTCTATCCTTCTTCCTTCCTCTCTGTAAAAAAAAAATCAATAAAATATATTTTAAAAATAAATTTTACCTACCATTAAGGATAATTGTGTGTGTGTGTGTGTGTGTGTGTGTGTGTGTGTGTTCATGTGTAAATCTTGGCCATTGACACATAGTTGAATTATTTGCCTATATTTTAATTAGATTTTTTTTTATTATTGAACTGTGTGTTCTTTTAATATATTCTATACTAAACCCTTATCAGATAGATGATTTGCAAATATTTTCTCTAATACTGTCAGTTGTTTTTTCACTTTCTTAATAGTATCCTTTGAAGCACAAAAACTTCTAAATTGGATGAAGTACAACTTATCTGTTTTGTCATTTATGCTTTTGGTATGACATCTGAGAAGGTTTTGCCTAACTTAAGGTCGGAAACATTTACTCTTACACTTTCCTCTGAGTGTTTTACAGTTTTAGCTTTCACACTGAGGTCTATGATCTATTTTGAGTTAATTTTTGTATATGCTGTAAAGAAGGGGTTTAGCATCACTTGTTTACTTTTTTTTTTGTCTGAGTCCCCATATACAATGACCTTTCTCAAGGTCAGTACCTCAACCCCTACCATTCTGTCCCCTTTAACCTCCCATTTCTCCCGCATCTCTCACACTTGCTCTTTCCTACTGGACTCCCATTCGCCCATTTCTTCCTATGTGTAAGCATTGGCAAAGGCTCTGTACATATTCTGTCTCTTCTTTTCCATTAGTTTTCTAAAAGTAACATCATCCATTCTAACAGTTTAATCTATCACCTCTATTCCAATTTAATGAAAATCATAACAATTAATGGTTGCTCATTGTATTGCAGGTACTTTGCATATATTATCTGAATTAAATTTCAAAACAATCCTTACTCCATTTTACTTTGAGGCATTTAAGGGCAAGATCATAGAGTCAGCAAATGAAAGTGCCTGGATTTGAACCGAGGCAGTCTCTCTCCTCTGTAAGCACTCTCCACCTTTACGCTCTTCCTCTCCATCAAGACTGGCCTCAAATTCCACTTTTTTCAGGAGGCTAGTCCTGACCATCTAATGTGATAATGGTCCTCCATTTGTGTCATTCTGATGACTTTTACTTTTGCTCTATGTTATGGTCATTTACACCCACACCCCTCTTTTCCTCCCCTACCCTCCCCCAAAGACCATTATCTTATCAATTCTTGGAAACAGGGACTGGATTTATTGATTGCATATCTCCATTAATATTATCCTAGGACAGTGCAAAATAGGCAGCCAGTAAAAGACCTGCTAACTTGAATGGACGAGTAATGTGTAAAGTGGGTCCTCCCAGCCTGCCCCAACACTGTTTATTTCCACATGTGACAGGAATGCAGGAAGTAAACCAACCCCAGGGTGTCACAGTGACCCAAACAACCTGGCTCTCTGGGCTAAGTGGCTCAGGATCTCTTCATTTTCAAGGCTGTGAGTAAAAAAGGTAGAACAAAGAAAGAAAATGCATTACACATCGCCATGCTGTGTCTGCCTTAGCCAACAAACATATTAAGCAAAATTGTATGCTTCATCTGCTATAATAGGGCCAATTCTCATATTTCAAAATAACTATCCAACCCTAGTCTAAGAAATCCTTCCCATGAGGCATGACTAACTTCAATTTTAAGTGAAAGAATGTGGTAAATGAGTCACTTTTCATCTGTTCAGAAAGACCTGTATATTTCCAGATAACTTTATTCTCTGTAAAGGTATCTCATTTCCACCCTACCAAATAAAATTACATTAAATTTAAAAATATATAAAGTTATATGAGAGAGAGTAAAGTAGATATTGCTTTGGGCTGTTGGATAGTGTTGAAAGTTTCTTCTTTGTGTTATAGCTATCTTAGAGAACAAGTCAGAGGAAGAAAATAGTTAAAAGACTCCAGACTGAGCACTCAACTGAGGGTTTTGTTTGCAGGTAGGCAGATAGTCTATTATGACAGTACAGGTTTGCCTCAGAGCCGTAAGTTTAAGCAGAACGTTCCCATGGATTTTGGGGGAGTTGCTCTGCTTGTTTTGGCCACAGATGGAGTTCAGAAATGGATATGGGCCAGGAAAGGACAAAGGGAAAACCTTCTGATGATTCTCACATGACGGCCTTGAATGACATGTACCCATATAACTCAGCCATCTCTCATTTTGTGGGCAGGCTAAATCAGGTTTCTGAAGTCACATTGGGTACCATTGACTCATGCTTCTTCCTCTATGGTGCCCTTTAAAGAAATAAGCCCCCAAATCCTGTCCCAAGCATACTGGTTTTCTTTCTTTGTAACGGGCACTTTACCACATTCAACCATGGCTTAAACTGTGCCTCAGAGTGGCTGATTTGCAGTCTCTCTACTTCAACCAGAGCCTTTCTCTTCTCCTGTATTTCTGACTGGTTAGCAAGCAGTCCCACTTCTGAGTGCAATCTTCACCTCCAACTTAGCATGTCCCAGACATACCCATTGTCTCACCCCCCATAAGCAGCCCTCCTTATTCCTTCTTCCTATCAATACTTTAAAGCTCCTTGCAAATACTTTCATTTTCTTCTTCCTTGAAATCACACCTAATCAGTTACAAAAGGTCATCAAATCTTCATGAAGATTTCAGTCCCTTGTGCTAGAGTCTAGACTCTAGACAAATCCAGGAAAGAAGGAAGCCAACTGTGTGTTCCCATGCTGTGGAAAGAACCAGGAAGTGGATCTTTGTGTATGTGTGCATTCTGTTTTTATTTATTTATTTAACTCTTAACATCTTTATTGTTGGAAGTATTACCTATGTCCCCTTATTTTCTCCATTGACTTCTTCTTGTCCACCCTCGTCTCCTGCTACACCCCCAGACCTTCACCACACTATTGTCTGTGTCCATGGGTTATGCATATATGCACACAAGTTCTTTGGTTGATCTCTTCCCACCCCCCCACCCTAATGAACAAAATAATAGTGAAGACAGATGCAATCCAAAGTCAAGCACAGAACAGAGCTCTGAGGAGAGCCAAAAGTTGGCATTGGAGTAGCAAGTCATCCACCAGACCTACAGAACTGATGTGAGGTCATAATGAAAGGGAGGCCAAGAAGTCAGGAGCAGGAACCATGCCTGTCTTGGTTATCTTGAATCCCCAGAATCTAACTCATAGCTGCCTCACAGTAGGCACTCAATAATGCCCTATATTCCCAAATATAAGGCGTTTGTTATAATCTTTCATTCTACCTTTAAAAAAAAAAAAAATATATATATATATATATATATATATATATATATATGTATAATTGCTTTTTCACAGAGAGGAAGAGAGAGGGATAGAGAGTTAGAAACATCAACCAGCTGCCTCCTGCACACCCCCCACTAGGGATGTGCCCACAACCAAGGTACATGCCCTTGACTGGAATTGAACCTGGGACCGACCTTTCAGTCTGCAGGCCCACACTCTATCCACTGAGCCAAATCAGTTCCGGCTCAATCTACCTTTTATTCAAGACCTCATATTAAGCAAAATTCTCTCACTTTTGTTATTTTAAACCACCAAGTAGCATTTGAGGGTGACACATCAGGCAAAAGCAACATTCATCAATAACAGTGTGAGGTGACTAGAGAAGAAACCTGATATACTGAATAAATAAGGCGGCAATACGTTTTTTAATGATTTTTTTTTACAGAGAGGAAGGGAGAAGGATAAAGAGTCAGAAACATTGATGAAGAGAAACATCGATCAGCTGCCTCCTGCACACCTCCTATTGGGGATGTGCCCATAACCAAGGTACATGCCTTGACTAGAATCGAACCTGAGGCCTTTTCAGTCCACAGGCAACACTCTATTCACTGAGCCAAACCAGTTAGGGCAGGAGGAGGCAATATATTTTAATAAGATTTTGTGAGGTTTTGACTTAACAACACAAGAGTTAGCTTGTTATTATAAAAAAAATTAAATTTTTTTTATTTTTATTTTTTAAAATATATTTTATTGATATTTTACAGAGAGAAAGGGAGAGAGATAGAGAGCAGGAAACGTCGATGAGAGAGAAACATTGACCAGCTGCCTCTTGCACACCCCCCACCGGGGATATGCCCGCAACCAATGTACATGCCCTTGACCAGAATCGAACCCGGGACCTTGTAGTCTGCAGACCGATGCTCTACCACTGAGCCAAACCGGTTTCGGCAAATTTTTAATTTTTAAAAAAAAACAAATAATGTAGAGATAAAAAATTATAATCTACCAGGTACATTTTTTTTGTTAATCCTCTCCCCTAGGGTATTTTATTCAATTTCTTTTTTTGAAAGAGTGAAAGGGAGGGATAGTAGTTGAAGGAGAAGGAAACATCAATGTCATCAAGGACTTATTGCCTCCCTCACATGTACTGTCTGGGGACATGGGAGCAAACCTGAAATCCAGATAGGTGCCCTTGACCAGGAATAGAACCTGTGACCCTTCAGTGCCTACCACTTAACCATGCCGGCCAGGGCTGGATAGATTAGATTTGATTGTCATATATTTTGTGTCTTAGTGAGTAAGTCACAGAGAATCAAATAATACTGTATCTCAAATAATAGAAAGGAAACGAAGGTGATAAGCTTTAGAAAACTGTTGGTGAAATCAAACATGCTTGTAATGGTGATAAAGAATACGTGAGTTGAAAAATCAGGATTTCCAATTTACATGATTTTATATAATATATTTTTCTAAATATGCATGTATATGATAAATTAATGCACTAAATACCAGTATACATTTGACAGTTTCTTGAAATGACTAAAACTTATATTTTCAAGCACTCGAAACAGATTCCCCATTCTTCAATGAGATAATTCATAAGAAGTGTTGAATGAAATAATGAATGAAGGTATAAATAATATTTAAAGGAAAACTTATTTAAGTAGTAGAATTAAGAATAGCTTATTTACTAATTCATTGAGTAGACATTGATTGAGCTATTTGGGTGCAAATCAATTAAGCAAGCCTCAGAATGGTTTGGTACCAAAGTTTACTTTCCACTGGAATGCTGACACCTCAAACAAAAGAGAGAAATATTTTATCTTTGTATTATGAAAAAAAAAATAAACACATAGAAATGTAAAATATTTAACAAACATCTATACCTCTAAATGCAAGTTATTAACATTCCCCCAAAATTGCTTCATTTATATTTTTTTTATTTTTGATGGATCATTTGGGAAAAAAATTGCAACTGTGATAACACTTAAGCCCTCTTTCTTAATACTTTAGCATGCATCTACAAAGATGAAAACATTCTTCTACCTAATTATAATACTGTCATTCCAACTAAAATTTATAACTCCTTAATAAGATACATTTCCAGTTAATTTTTGGATTTCTACAGTTGTTCAAAATATGTTTTTTATCAGTGTTTTGGTTTTTTTTATATAAAAACAAACAAATGATTTAATGAAACACCACAACTGCATTTGGTTGTCTTTTTTAAGACTTCTCCCTATATTCCCTATATTTTTTTCTCTTTTTTCCCACTTGACTCAAGTATAATTGACAAATAAAAACTGTATATTTGAGGCATACAACATAATTTTACATAAGTATATGTTGTGAAATTATCATGATCAAACTAATTAACACATCTTTCACCTTACCTAGTTACCACATTGTGTGTGTGTGGTAATAACTCTTTAGATCTACTATCTTAGCAAATTTCAAATATGATATACAGTATTATTAACTGTAGTCACCATGCTATACATACTCAACATTTATTCATACTTTTGCTGAAGTATTGTACCTTTTGACCAACATCTCACCATTTCCTCACCACCATGCCATTCTTTGCTTCTGAGAATTCCACTTTTCTAGATTCTATATTTAACTGAGATCATATAGTATTTGCCTTTTTTTTTGGTCTGGCATATTTTACTCAGCATCATGTCCTCCAGGTTCATCATGGCAGGGTTTTCTTGTGTTTTATGGTTGCACAATATTGGTGTGTGTGTTCATAAGATCATTCTCCAGTCAAGGAGCACTTAGATTGTTTCTGTATCATGGTGTTATGAAAAATACTGCAATAAATTTGGGAGTTGCAAATATCTCTTCAATATATTTATTTTCCAATGGATATATACTCAGAAGTGGGGTATCTATTTTTTTAATTTTTTTGAGGCACCTTCACATTGTTTTCCCTAATGATTACACCAATTTATATTCCCACTAATAATACACAGGGTTCCTTTTTCTCCACACCTTTGCTAACATTTGCTATTGTTTTTATGACAACCAACTTAACAGGCATGGGGTGATATATCATTACTCCAGTTGCATTATTTAATACTCTGTTAATTTGCATTATTCAATGCAGTATGATTTGCATTTCCCTCATGGTTAGGGATGTTGAGCACCTTTTTATATACCTGTTGGCCATTTATATGTCTTCTTTGGGAAAACATCTGTCTGTTCTGGTCCTTCATCCATTTTTAAATTGGGTTATTTGGATTTTTAAGTTGTATGTGTTTCTTATGTATTTTGGATATTAACCTCTTATCAGATATATGGTTTGCAAATATTTTCTCCCTTTCAGAGAGCTTTTGTTGATTGTTTTCTTTGCTGTGCAGAAGCTCTCTAGTTTGATATAGTCCCATTTATAGTTTTTGCTATTAAAGATTAAGCCAATTTTCATACAGAAAGTTCCACATTGTGATTATCTCATTGTTTCCTCATGAAGCAATTTATCATATTCTTCCAGCTTGATAGTTCTTGTGAAATGGAAGTTAGATATAAGAGCTTGACTAAATTCAGCTTAAATGTTCCATTGGTATACTGAACACTACAACATAATGAGAGCACAGAGTGGCTAATTGCTCCAACATCTGTGATGTAATTTTATCACGTGGTTAAGGTAGTAACCAGGTATGTCATCTTGGAACCCAAGGGTGATGTAAACCCAGTTTCTCATTAACTGTTCATTTAATGGAGTTAACATCTGTTGAGAATGTTTACCTTAACCAATTACTTCAGTAGGGGATTGTAGAATAAAATGTACATTTCTTATTACCCCTTCAATGACCAATTTTCAAAAAGGTTGAAAGTCCAAAATTTTAGGTATCATATTTTATTGAAATGGGAGAGTACTAACATTCGATTTTCTTCTGTTTTCAGCAAAATGGGAAGCCACATTTTTATGAGAAGCCGATTGTTGAATCCTTTGAGGAAGCACCTCTTCACGTTATGGTTTTCACTTATATGGGATATGGAATTGGAACCCTATTTGGCTATCTCAGAGACTTTTTGAGAAACTCAGGAATAGAAAAATGCAATGCAGCTATAGAACGAGAAGAACAAAAAGTATGTATGCACGTTTCCCTGGATCTTTGTCAATGCTATTCTTCTCTAAAATGTTCTCACAAGTAGTGATGCATGTGCAGGTACTAAAAAGAGTGAGGAGCTCAGGAACTCCTCAGGGTAAATGTTATTTATTTCCACCCCTAGACCTCATCCCTGTGTGTTCATGGACTAGCTTTATGCAAATATTTATTAAATACCATTCACTAGATACTAAACTAAGAGTTTTTTCACACACATATTTAACTTTTATAACAACCCATGAGATACTAAAATACCATTTAGAGACTTTAAAAAAAACATAATATAAGAGCACATGTATGGGGCTATATTCTGGTCTTCTAGTTACAAGATGAGTATTATTTATGTTTAATCCTGGAATAGAAAAGTGTGAGATTTTTATTTCATCTATATAAGGGCTTATCAATGTTGATACTATTGATATTTTAGACTGGATAATTCTTTTGTGTGGGAGACTGCATGTGCATCGTAGAATCTTTAATAGCATACCTGGCCTCTACCCACTAGATGCTATTAGCACTCTCCTACACACTTGTGACAATCAAAAATACCTCCAGACATTGCCAAATATCTCATGGACTTAAAAATCACCTCTGTTCTAAATACTTTCTATAGTTAGCCCGTAAAAGTCTACATCATCCTCTTTTCCCATCGAGTTAACAGGACAGCCTGGGAAACTTTCAAATATATTCAAAGAGTCTGCATTTTGTTAACATGATTTCCAAACTGGTTCAAATGATTTATGATATCATGAACTTTTTTTCCCCTAAAAATTGCTTTGTAATACTGAATGTGGTCATGAATTATTTGACATGATGGAGCTTTAAACACATCTAAATAGAAGAGGATAGGTGAGGCATAAATTTCCATGTAATGAGGGAACCTCAAATCCTGTCGCTTAGCAACCGGTACCTATAGTAAGATAAACACTTATCACAGTAATGCTACCATGAACAAATCTCATGGGCATTTTTTTTTGAATTACCTTAAGTCAAGTATATCACCTTTAACAGAAAATAAGCCCAGGGTTATTATAATTCCTCCTACTTTTTGCAACTATGTGAGCAAATGCTCTATATCAGGTAATGGGTGCTAATATAGAGAAAAGATAGTTCCTGCCATCAGAGAATTTGAAGCCTGGTGTGCAAAAACAGACTCTTAAGCAAAGCATATGACAAAAATAATGATAGGGAGGAGTGTGATGTGGGAATTCGGAATCTATGTCCTGTGATTCATTTAGGAAGTCAAGAAGCCATGATGCTGGGACTTGAATGGTGAGCAGGAATTTGCATAGTGATCAAGGGCACAAAGAAAGACATTCTCAGAAAAAGGCACTGCCTGTGTCAAGGTATTCATTAACTTATTAATCAAGACAGATTCTCTTTGAGCATGCATGTTTCCCAGCCACTATGCTACAATCAGGGATATAAGAATAACCAGGGCAAATACAATTCTTGCCTTTAGAAAGCTAACCAATAAAAAATTGAATAGAATTTGATAAGAGATACTATAGAGTTAAGTAGAGGATGTCAAGAGAACCAAAAATAAAAAAAAAGAAAACATGGAACCCAAACTTGGTGGTCAGTGAAGGCTTATAAAAGGAAGAAAAAGTTAAATTGAGATGTGATGACTCAAGAATAAGTAATAAAGCAAAGGATAAGGCAAGATGGAACAGAAGGAGTCTTCAGAAAAAGGTCCAGCAGTAAGAGAAAGCATTGTACATTCAAGGAACCAAGGAATTCCAATGACTGCAATGTTGTGAGAGTGGGAGTATGTGGGGAGAAGATTGAGAGGCAAGTAGGGGCCAGACCATAATGGATTTTTATAAGCCATGGATATTATAAGAACAATGGAAGGGCATTGAAGGATTTCAGGCAAAGGAATGCACATTTGCAGATTAGAAAGATCGTGTTCACTACCTTATGAAACAGGGATTGCAGGAGGATAACATAGAAACCAAAGAAATCAGTTAAAAGACTGATATAGAAATCCAGATTTAAAAAAAAAAATCTAGGTGAGAATTTGGGTTGGGACCAAGGTACTGATAATCTGGGTGGTGATAAGAGATAATATCAAGAGATATTTAAGAAGATAGTAGGGGATTATTGGCTTGACTTGAGAAATTAGAGATGGACAGATCAAAGACCACACCCAAGCTTATGATTTGGGCAGATGAGGAGACAAGAAAGTGGTGTAATTCACTGAAATGAGGGATAGAGGAAAAAGATCTAGAGAAGGGGAAAAGTGATCAAATTAATCTTTTGACAAGATGAGTTTGAAAAATTGGCAGCTAAAGATAGAGCTCTAAACTTCCTGAGAAACGTCTCAGATGGATATTGAGCATATCAACATTAATAAAACCCAAAGAAGTAGATGAGGTCTCCCAAGGAAAATCTATAGAGGAAAGGGGGGGGGGAGAGAGAAAGGGTGAGAAGAGAACAAAGAACTTCAGAAAATTTTATAGATGTCAGAGATGGAATTCCAATTCTAGACTAGAAGCAAAGTGACTCTAGAAAATCCATACAATGGTTTAGGAAAGAAATAATTTGTATTTGAATTGAGGAATAAAAGGGAACTAATTTGGGAGATAGTATCAAAAAGTCTTGAAATTATATAGAAAATAATATAGAGGGAGGAATGTCAAATTTCTATTTTGGTCAGACATGAGGATGATAGTGGCATACCCATCACAACAAAATTGTCTTGTTTTTGCCTTAAAAAAGAGGTTAGAGACACAGTTTTGAGGTATAAAGATTTTTAAATGGTAAAGGGTATTGAAGCAGTTAAATAAAATAGGGAACAATCCACCATGCTCCCAGAGAAAAATGAGGTTTCTTGGGCTCTAGCAGAGCTGATAATGAACTTGGGAAATAGGAAGGAGGGAGCAAGTTATTTTTAGCCACTCTTAGAAGGATCTCCACAGCCCCTCCCTGACACCAGCCGGTCTATTCTTACCACCAATCTGCCTGCTCCCAGAGTATAAGTAACATGCACACTAACTCAGTACATTACAGAATATTTGCTGAAATGTGTCAGTCAAGTCTAAATTTCTCAGAGTGGCATCCCTTGGCAGGTTTGGGCTTCAGATCTGCCCTCTATCTTCTAACCTGTTCCAATATTTTAGCATTATCAATGCTGAGGGGGTAGTTTGGTTTTCCTAAAACACTTCTTACTTTCAAGGAGAACACATTTATATATATGCAAGTTGGTTCTCAGCCCAGACAACTCAAGAAGGTTATAGGGATATGTTCATGAGATCAAGAGCTACACTTGGGAGGGAGTGAAGGGGAAAGATGGTGAAGGTGATTTGTGATGGTGGGAGAGCCCTTCAGAAGTGTTGCGACAGCGGGTTGAGCCTTCAATGATGATAGACAGGGACTACCTCCAGAAAGGGATTTGACCTTGAGCCTGGCAGCTCCCTTCTTTGAGCTGTCAGCCTCCAACACTCTGAGCATTGAGGAAGGAAGAGATGGCTTTAGTCCTAAACAATGGGATAGGCCCAGAGTACAGCAGCCTGTCTCTAACACTCCTCACTATTGCTGCAAGAACTGCTTGAAACACCGTGGGAAGCTGGGGGGGGGGGGGGGGGGTATTGCATTCAGTAAAACAGTGTGTTGTGTTTTCTTTACAAAATAAATAATGTCCCACTCATTTGATCTTGTGAAAAAGAGAGCATCATCAGTCAATTGATTCTCCTTCATAGATATTTCTTTTATGTGGCACCCTTTTTATTATGTGTTCTTACTTTTTGAGCCCTGTTAGATTTAGAGGCTTTCAGAGTAACAGGCCCTAATTAACGGCAATGGCTGCAATCACTATGTACATTTTTATGGGACTTAGTCACTAGATACTCTATCTCCAGGCTGACCTTTATCCTTTTAATATTGTTCCTAGTCCTGCTCTTCTGACAGTAACCTTGCTCTGTGAAAGTAAGTGATCGGATTTCATCTTGAAATCTTTGGCTGGAAGCATGGAATGTGCTGCTTTTCAATGACCGCTGGTTCTTTTAGCAGAAATTAGCATTATGCTATTCTAAAAGCTGGGTCACTAGGAGTGCAGAATAGACTGCCCCATAAGACAAACCAGCCATTCACACAATGACATCAGCAAAGAAAGCACTTCCATGAATTGATGGTGAACAAGAGTTATTTTGGTTTTAAAAATATCATAATTGGATGTTGTGACTTCTGATTACAATCTTAGATTCTTAATTTTCAAATTTTGATCTTATTTTTAATAAAATTGTATATGTTTAAAGTGTACAAATTGTTAAACTAATGGGCATGTCATTTTCCTCACTTTTTATTACTCAAATATAAGCATTTCTTAATTCAATTTCTCTATTTTTCTCTCACTGGGATGACTTCAGTCATAACAAACCATCCATTCAAACTAAACTGTTGCCCAAATTTAGAGTATCTTTTTTATTTTTCTTCTTTTGGATTGCTAGCCCAAACTCTCTGAAGTTTATTCCAAAACATGAAAGCTCTGATTTATTAGTATAAACTAAGTGAAAAGGATAGAAAAATAAAAATCTCTTTTCAAGAAAGCACTAAAAATATCACAGGCCCAGGACACCTGGTACCTCCCATAGACTCCATCAACAATCAGAAGACACTGGCAAGGAAAAGAACAATATAAACAGATATATGGTTTAAATATGTTTGCTTAAATCCTTCTTTTAACTTTTAAATTTGTAGAAACATGTGTCTATTTTTTTAAATAAAAGGTAACTTTAGAATTGAATTGTAATTTATTAAAGACCTCCGGGTTAATTACTTTATCGATAAGGTAATGGCCCAACTTCTCAAAACCAAGAAGATGTAAGCAAATATAATCAAGTAAATGTCAAGCATCACCAGAGACTTTAATATCTTCATGCACGGCCACATTTATCAATCTTTATAACTGTTACCATGTTCATCAAGACTCCTTCTAAGGACACCAGACTGTTATAGAACATTTTAATTGCAATTTTGTGTTCACATTAGATCCAGATAGTCCCCCAGTGTCCCTACAAGTAAATTCCAGACATTTCTTGCCCATCTGCAGAGACTTTTACATCCACATGGGAGAAAGGGGGCTCGGCGAGTTGTACCTATAGGAATGTTTAAGACACGTCTCCAAATGTTTACATGAATTAAAACTTGTTTTGCACCCTGATGCAGCAGCCTGCTTCTCCCAGAGAGACTTTCTTCTGAATAATTTGAAGTACAGGGTCCAATAAGATCGCTGAGTATGAGATAGGATTTTGTCCAAAACAAACAGATAGCCCACGCACTGGTCATCTGGCTTGGATCTGGGTGGCTCTAAGCTCAGCTTTATTGTGTTTCTCTGGGAACTTAACATGCTCGCCAGCAGCTGGTAGGATGGTAACATCAGACCAGTTATTAGCATTGGCTGCACATTGGGATCACTTGTGAAGCTTTAGAAGGTGGTAATATGTGAGCCTTAACTCCAGATATTTAGATTTAATTGTTTTGTGGTGAACCTTGGTTGATGGGGTTCATAAAAGCTTCCCAGGTGATTCTTCGGTGCAGTCTAAGTTAGAAACCAATATCTACAACAATTCTTCTCAAACTTTCCTGTGCATTCCAATGGTCTGGAGATCACATATATTCTCCTTTAATCGCTTTGGGATGGGGCCAAGATTCTGCATCTCTAACAAGATTCCAGGTAATGCCAGTTCTGCTGGTCCAGGGAGCATAAGTTGACCCTTCTCAAAGGTATCACATGAGAGCTTATTAGAAATAGAGAATTTTTGTCCCAGTGCAGAAGTCCTAAAGAGAAATCTTTATCTTATTATGACCCTCAAGTGATGTGGACACATGTTAAAATGTTACAATGTGAGACACATTGCTATTCTAGAGGTTCTCAATGTGAAATTCAATTAGAAATTTAATAAATGGTGTTCTAAGACTCAATATCAATATAGGAGTATTCCCCAACACCAACAAACAATTCTTGGACCAGGATGTCCAAGAATTAGGCTAAATTCTCACACTATCTACCGAGAAATAGAATGAGAAATAGACACACACACACACACACACACACACTCAGATGCCTTTTACAAGTTTAACTTGTGCTTCTTATTGGCTATAGATTGAGGGTTCCAACATTCCCTTCTTAGACTTCAGACTCTAGTTGCAAGTCAATGTTGTTACCTGTATTTCTGAGAAACTGCTTGTAAACTGGAGGTTCCTAAACCCCCTTCTCCAGTTTGATTAATTTGCTAGAGTGGCTTCCTCAGCCACTACTTACATGTACCTGTGCTCATATATTTACCTCCCCACTACCTCTCATAACTACAGAGTAGATGCCTGGGCTTCTGTCCAGGCCAAGCCTTTTACCTGCACACTGGAGGCCATTCATCAGCCATCACTCTGGGTTAACATGTCCAAAACTGTGTACTTGACATTCCCTTTTAGCCTTCTTCTTCTTACAGTCTTTCCCAGAGCAGTAAATGGCAACTCCATCAGTCCACATATTCTGGCTCAAAGCATCAATCATTCTTTTTATTATTATTATTATTATTATTATTGATTTTTTTTACAGAGAGGAAGGGAAAGAGATAGAGAGTTAGAAACATTGATGAGAGAGAAACATCAATTATCTGCCTCCTGCACAACTCCCACTGGGGATGTGCCCACAACTAAGGTACATGCCCTTGACTGGAATCGAACCTGGAACATTTCAGTCCACAGGCTGATGCTCCATGAGCCAAACTGGTTTCAGCCCTCAATCCTTCTTGACTCTTTTCTTTCTCTTATATCCAAAATGAAATCTGTCCGTAAATACTGTTGGTATTATGTTCAAAATATGTTGTTCTACTATTTCTTACTACCCCCAATGTCACCAGCTTTGTCCTAACAACCTTCTCTTGCCTATCCGTACCCTGCTTCCACACTCCACCCCTCAGACACTTCTCAATTAACAATGAACATGATTTCTTTAAAACCTATGTAAGATCATACACCATCACTGGGAAAAACCCTTTAATGCCTCCTCTTCTCCCTCAGAGTGAGAGCCAGAACTAAGCAAGTCCCTATGGAACACAGCTCCTTCTAAGTCTCAGCCTTCATCTTTTCTACTCCTCAGTGTTATCATTCTACCTCCAATGCCATGACCTCCTCACTTTTCCTCAAGAAGAGCTTACATGTACCTACCTCAGGAAGTTTTATTACCTCCTCTCTGCTTGGCATGGTCCTCACTCAGCACAACTCATTCCCACACTTCTTTGACTTAAATATCACTAAGAAATCAACAGCTTTAAATACAATAGGAATCACTGGCCAGTGAAATAATCTCCTCAACCAAGCATAGGGGTAAATACTTTCTGGCTGCTTCTAAAATGCAAATGCACTTCACAAAGGATGAATATGTTTTCACAAATGCAACTAGCAGAAGATCATGTCCGATAGTTTATCAAAACAACTACAAGATCAAAGTTTTACAATATTTTGTAAAATAAGGTCACCAGTAAATATAAAATTAAATCACAGCCTCCTCACAGTGAATACTCAGGAGATATATATATATATATATATATATATATATATATATATATTCAAATATATACATACATATGTCCATGTATACACATACACAAAGATAATTTCTAATGTGTCATTAAATGTTAGTCAGGTCATTTTTTAGTTCTTTTACAATATAGAACTCTCTACTTTTCTTTGCAAGGAGGCATCTGTCCTAATAGGCAGAGTTAATTGATCTCAATAAGATAGAGCTTTGTTAATGTATACCAACTAATAATAAGCCAATGTGAGGAATGGGTGGGTCATCACCAGTCCTAATGAAGAGCCCTTCCTCAAACTCATGCTTGTTTGTTTTTACTTTTGTAATCTATAATAAAAGCATAATATACAAATAGACTGAATAGCTGAATAGCAAAATGACCACCCAGACGACCACGCTATGACACACACTGGTGCCTGGTCAGCAAGGCAGGTGCTATGTGATTGGTCCAGGGGCCCCATCATCACAGCCATGGGCCAGTGGAGTGATCAATTTAGGGAGGGGCGGGAGGCTCCGTGATTGCTCCAAAAAGGGAGGCCCAGGCAACACTCTGTGGGGACAATTAATTGGGGGGCTCTGAGGAACTCGGGAACCAAGGGTGTGTGGTGGTGGACACAGGCATCATTAGGCCAAGGCAAGTGTGGGAGGGGGGTGGGATCAAGAAGCCAGGCCTGAGAGGCTGTCACTGGGGGAAGGAAGGCCTACCTTTGCAGGAATTTTGTGCATCGAGCCCCTAGTTATGAAAATAATGATCAAAAGCATTATTCATCTTTTCTGTCCTTTTTGTGCACTTAATTATACATATATTTATTTGTACTTATGTCCTTTCCTTAATTAAAATGAGATCATATCATACATGTGTGTGATTCACTTTTCTAAATTTAACTATATGTCTGGATATCTTTACAAGCCAATTCTGGATTTCATCATTCCTTTCAATAGTTGCACAATGGTGTTCTATAATATGAGTGTACTAGAGGCCCAATGCATGATATTCTTGCAAGAGTAGATCTTCCTTCTCCTGGCCGCCAGCTCCGGCTTCCCTCTGGCACCTGGAACCTCGCTTCTATCAGGCTGCAGGAAAAGACCCAGGCTTCCCTCCAGCCACCATCAGACACCTGGGAACTGGGCTTCCCTCAGAGCCCCGGCTTTATCTGGAAGGTATTCCAGAAGAACATCCAGTCTAATTAGCATATTATGCTTTTATTATAGACTAGAGGCCCAGTGCATAAAATCCATGCATAGGGGAAGAGGGAGTCCCCTCAGCCCATCCTGGACCTTCTCCAACCTGGGACCTCTTGAAGGATGTCCGACTGTTGGTTTCAGCTCAGCCCTATCATAGGGACATCCTTATCTCAACCCAAGACTGCTGGCTCCTAACTGCTCACTGCCTGCCTGCCCGATTGCTCCTAACTGCTCCCCCTGCCTACCTGGTTGCCCTCAACTGTCCCCCTACTGGCCTTATCACCCCTTAGTGCCCACCTCTATCATCTTGGTTACTCCTCTCTGCCCCTCTCTGCTGGCCTGGTCACCCCTCTCTGCCCCCTCCCCTCCATAAGCCTGGTTGCCTCACGCAGATGCTGGTCAGTCATTTGATCATCCCTCACTAACTCCCCTGCCAGCCTTGTTGCCCTATATAGCCTGCTGTTCTATTGTTACTATGAAGGTGCTATGACCAATTTGCATATTACCCTTTTATTAGTATAGACTAGAGGCCTGATGCATGAAAATTGATGTGAACTGGAGGGGTCCCTTAGCCTGGCCTGCCTGCTCTCACTGTCTGGGAGCCCTCAGGGGATGTCTTACTGACAGCTTAGGCTTGCTACCCCAGGGAGCGGGCCTAAGTTGCAGGAGACGACTGATCAGGGGAAGGCACCACCTCCATCATCCTGCTGCTGCTGCCACTGCTGGCCACAGTGGCTGCGAGGCCTGAGCCCCAGACCTCACAGCTGCCAGGGCACATGGCTGCCTGAACCCACAGCTACCTGAGACCCAAGCCTCCCAGCCAGCAGGGCTCATGGCTGCCTGAGCCCACTGGTGCCTGAGCCCCGGGCCTTATAACTGCTGTGGCTTTATCCAGATAGACATCTGGATGGACGTCCATAAGATGTCTGCTCTAATTAGCATACTACCCTTTTATTAGTATAGATGATCATTTATATTACCATATTTAATTATTGTAAATAATTATTCAATGAATAGCACATACATTTATTTGAGGATAATTCCTAAAAGTGGCTTCCTGGGTCCAAATAATATACATTTAACTTCCGAGAGATTGGCAAATTTCCTTTCAAGGAAGTTTGCATAGCTAAACTCCAGTTAGCAGTACCTGAGAGAGCTTGTTTCCTTGCCAGTACTTGATATATTGACATCACCAGCATTTTTTTTTAATTTTTGCCAATCAGATAGGTGTACATATTTTTGTTCTTGTTTTAATTTGCATTTCCTGATTAAGAATGAGATGGAACCTCTTTTGATATGGTTATTAGTTAGTCATTTATGCTTACTCCTCTAGATTGCCTATTCATATCCTTTGCTCATAATTTTATTAAATTATTTTTCTTACTGATTTAGAGCAATTCCTTTTATATATCTTTGTGTTAATAATTTGTTTGTTAATTGTATTTTAAAGATTTATCTAATTCTGCTTCTTGGCTTTTAACTTGTTCTATATTATATTTAGCCATACATACTGTTTTAATTTTTATGCATTATGCATTAAACATTTCTTTTATGTTTTCTTTGTTATTATTATTTTGCTGTTATTTTTTTCTTTTAAGAGGGGGAGTTAATCATGTTTAGGAAAGCACTTTTTTAATTCCAAAATTGCAACACATTTTTTCTTCATTTTATTTGGTACTTTTATGATTTGGGGTGTTAATATATTTAATCCAAAAATTTATTTCTATGTGCTGTGTGAGGTAGGGTGACTATTTTTTAAAGATATATTTTAAATCTTCTCAATTAAATAGATGGCTATTTTTTACCCACCGATTTGAAATATTAACCTGCCCATTTTTTAGATAAATATAGATGTTTTAGGTAATTCCTAAAGATTTTATCTCTGTGTAGATTTCAGAATTAGTTTGTCAGGTACTGGATTTTAAGAAAAAAAAAAAAAACTTGTTATTTTAATTAGCAATACATTAAATTTATAGGTTAAATTTGGGAAATTTGATATTTTAATGATATTTGGTCTTCTCTTTCAGAAATATGATACATCTCTCCATTTATTTAGATATTTTAATGTTCTTTATTAATATTTTATAATTGTCTTTGTTCTAAAGTTCTATCATTTCCCCTTTTACTATCATTTGGTTATGATTTTTTCATGGTGTTGCTATTTGAATACTATTTTTTTCTCTATATTATATTCTAATTAGTTATTGATGATGTATAAGAAAGCTATTGATATTTTCATATCAATTTCAAATGTTACCACTTTAATAAGTTCTCTTCTTAGTTGTCACAATTTCTCAGTTAGTTGTATTGCAATTTCTTTCTTTTTTCCCTTCATTTATTCACAGAGTATTCTGTGACAGTAGTAAACATGTATTCTCATTGAATTCTTAGGCACCTATTAAATAGGAATTATTATTCCCGTTTTACCGATGAGAAAACTGAGCCCAGGGGGGTTTAAAAACTGGCCTTAGGTTACACAAGTAGTAAGTGGCAGAGCCAGATTCACATATCTGTATCTTTAACCTCGTTCACTCCACCTCTGCACCAGCTACTCTGTCAGATGCTGTGCTTTTTAATATATTACAGATCATCTTCACCACAGGTAGGCTTTATTATCTCCACATTATGAAGAGAAAATTAACATAAGTTAATTGACCTATTCAACATCATATAGCAAATAAAAAATGGAGTTGGCTTCACACTCAGGTCTGTCTGCATAGCACTTGATTTCATCACAGGTTGGCCACTTGAGGTTTATATGTATCATTTATTCCCTAATTAAATTATTAGGCCTTTGAGTGCTGAAATCATGTGCCATACCTGGAACTTAGATGTGAATGGACATATATGTTATTCGAAACTTAGTAAAAATTTTTCCATTGACACAAGTTGTTTTAAAAACAACTGTTTTCCCAGCTAACCTCAAAGGCCCATTTAGTTAAAGATCAATATCCTAGTGGAGCGCACAGGATTTGAGAGGCCAAAGAGGTCTTCCTCTACATTCAGGGGACAGAACTAGACATGGGTAAACTCTGAGATGGGATTGCAATTCCTTGTAAGTTTTAAATGTGTTCCATGAAAAACTATAAACTGTCCTACAGGTCCATTACAACAAAATTGTTCAGTATATTATTGGAATCCTTTTTAATTATTTTTTGTCAACTCAAACTTACAATATCTGAGAAATGTATATTAATAAAGCTAATTTCCTGAGGGAACAGCAGAACCCTGGGGAGAGGTTTTATGAATGCTCTTCTTGTGCTACTGGTTAGACCCAGTCATCTCCTGAGCTGGTCCATTCCAGGGGAAAACAAATAGAATCTAAAGGCTTTAGTGGCTGGTAACTGCAACCAAGCCATGATCCTTTCTGCCACTTTACCCTCCAGTCTCCAGTGACAGTGGCAGCACTTTTGGGGTGAAATTTTGATTATCTATAAGATAGAATGCTCATAACCACATACTGGGTAACCTACTGCACGTGAATTTGAAGGATTGTTGGGCTCCTATACTGGTCACATTTGTAAGTTGAAAATATCATTCCAAGTGCATTTGCTCTCAAATAGTTAACAATCCTGATATAGGTTTTATTATGATTTAAGGCTACAAGGTTATGATAATCAATTATACCTTTTCATGCTCTAACAGGGAAATGGACATGTTTTGAGAGAAAAGGGGATTGTGCAATTCCAGGAAATTTTTTTCTAAACTCTTTCCTCCTTGATTTAATAACATTTTTACAGAGCTTACTATCCTGCAGATTACACTCCATCCCCAAACATTATTTCTAATTTTTTAAATTTCTTATTTGAAATACATCATATAAACTCATTCCACCTAGAGAAAAGATACAAGTAGGTCCTTAAGTAATATTTCTGGACTCTGAACAAAATTATGGTTTTAGATTTTATGAAATCCTGGTTAAAAAGAGAACTGAATAGTTGATTTAGAAAAAGTTACTGGTTTTAGATAGAAAATACCGTAACCAAAATATTATGTCTTCAAAATTAATTTCAGACATGAAACCACAAGGTGCATAGATACCAGGGCAGAGGGGACATGGAAGTCTTAGAGTTCAAATACCCATTTGACAGGTGAGGAAAATCAGATCCAGCAAATGGACCTCAGGTCAACCTCCCACTTCACCCACTCTCCCGGAAGTCACTTCAGGGTGACTTCAGGCTGGCACATGCCCCAGCTTGTCCAAGTTTCCCTCTAAAACACCAGCAATGATGAAAAACATGACCAACATTATGTAAAAGTAAGCCCCACAGATTGCCAGACCATGGAGGACTGTCCACACACCATGAAGAACTTGGCATTAACTTGAAAAAACAACTTGGGGCTTATCATCATTGATGCTTTATGAAGATATGCATCATGGACCCTGAAAAAGGTTGAAAAGTACTAAGCCCACTATGTTTATATATAATTTATTTCAAAGAGGGCGGCAGAGGGAGAGAGAGACAAACATCAATGATGAGAGAAAATCATTGATAGACTACCTCCTGCAAGCCCTACACTGGGGATCAAGCCTGCAATCCAGTCTTGTGCTCTGATCTGGAATCAAACTGTGATCTCCTGGTTCATAGGCTGATGCTCAACCACTGAACCAAACTGGCCGAGATTTCTTCTTTTTTACCTTTTCCTCCTCTTTCATTTCTCCTTCTTTCAATCTTGCAACTCCTCTTAGATCTTCTTAATTTGTTCTTCATATTGCTTGGCTTTTCCTTAATTTTGTTTCTGTCCTTTGCCATTAGGCCCTGAAAAACATAGCTTATTATTCTAGCTTATTAATTTGTTCTTCAGTAGTGTCCATTATACTTTTAAATATTTTATTTTTAAAGAACACATTATTTTGTTTTGTCTCTCTAAAAAATATCTTATAGTTATATAAATACATATATAAATAATTATTCTTCTGTTTGCTCTATTGCCTTTTATCTAGATGTGAATTCTTCTGCTTATTAAATTTTGTGTCTCTTTATTGTGCTACTTTTCCTTAAATAGTAGTGGTATTTTGCTTTATGCTCCTTTTTTATCTAGAATCCTTACTTGCTCACATCGTCCCTTATCATGAGTGACTGTACAGGGAAATAGAATGAATTGCCAGGAGCAGTAGCTTGTGTTGCTGTGTGGGCTCCCCACATTGGGACATTGCTCTTCTGTTCAACCCTTGTTTCCCACCACAGTGCTTTGTCCTATGGATAATATCACTGCTTCTTGCTTACTAACCCAATAGAAGGGAGACAAAGAGATCTAGCTTTCCAGTTATTCACCCTGAGTATCAACTTCTTTTTTTAAAATATATTTTATTGATATTTTATAGAGAGGAAGGGAGAGAGTTAGAGAGCTAGAAACGTCGATGAGAGAGAAACATCGACCAGCTGCCTCTTGCACACCCCCTACCGGGGATGTGCCAGCAACCAAGGTACATGCCTTGACCGGGATCGAACCCGGGACCTTTCAGTCCGCAGACCGACGCTCTACCACTGAGCCAAACCGGTTTCAGCAGTATCAACTTCTTACAGGTATTGACTCTCAGCTTGACACTCTGCTACACGTTACTTATGTCCACACAAGTCTTTTCTGTGAATGTTTTAGAGCTATAGTTCCCTGTGGTCTTCTTTCTCTATCGATCAGGTCTTAATTAATTTTCTATCTTTTGTGATCCTTTAATATTCCTGGCTTATGATACTCTTGACTGTTTTTCTGGCATTTCTAGATTCATTTTGTTCTGAGATTGCCATTTTTTTTGTCATTTCATAGGACTTTTAGATGAGTGGTAGAATACATACAAGTACTAAGTCCACTATGTTTATTCAACCTCCCTCTAATTTCTGAATAAGAAAAGTTAAATTTAGTCATTTTTCCTTTGTGTTTCTCATATTTCTAAGGACTGCTCATAATACAGTTATTCTTTTCAAAAAAGAAAACATATATTTTATTATTATTCTGAGCTCAACCTGGTAAAAGAAAGAGCTATTTTCCAAAAGGATATCCTAGCTAATAAAGAGTGAATATGCTAATTGACCCTCATGCTGTCGAAAAGATGGTGGTGCCCACAGCCAATAAGGAGGGGATATGTTAATTGACTGCCATGCCTTCAAAGATGGCAGTGCCCAGTCCCTAAGCCTTACCAGGGCAGTGGGCATGCTGCAAGGCTGGGCCTACAATGAGGCAGGCCCAGCCTTGCCATGTGCCTGTCTCCAGAGTCCCCAGCCCCCTCAGCTTCCCAGCCACCCAGGGCCAGCCTGAGGCACAGGTAACCAGGGACTACCCAGGCTTGCACTGTTGACAGCAGTAGAGATGTGATGGGGGCATCACCTTCCTCTGATCACCTGGTCACATCCTGTGCCTGAGGGCTCCTAGAATGAATAAGAGGGGGCAAGCCGGGCTGAGGGATGCCCCCTCCAGTGCATGAATTTTCATGCAACGGGCCTCTAGTCCTATATAATAAAGAGGTAATATGCAAATTGACCATCACTCCAAGACACAACTTGGCCACCACCATGTGGACACAAGTGGCTGGAAGGGGCAGTCGTGGCCAATCAGGCCAGCAGAGGAGGGCACTTGGGAGGAACCGGCCTGCAAGTGAGGGCAGTTAGGGGTGACCAGGCTGGCTGAGGAGTAAAGTTGGGTCAACCAAGCCTATAGGGAAGGGCGGTGGGGGCAGGGGACCCAGACCTGCAGGGGAGAGCAGTTGGGTGGGGACCAGGCCTTCAGGGGAGGGCAGATAGGGATGACCAGGCCTACAGCCTGGACAGTTAGGGCAAACAGGCTGGCAGGGGAGTGGTTAGAGGGTGATCAGGCTGCAGACAGAAGTGGTTAGGGACAATCAGGAAGGCAGGCAGGTGAGCAGTTGGGAGCCATAAGTCGAGGATTGGGAGAGGGATGTCCCGGATTGGAGAGGGTGCTGGCTAGGCTCAAGGACACACACCTCCCTGCATGAATTCCATGCACTAGGCCTCTAGTAATGATATAAAAGTGAATGTTAGGTGATAACAGAAGTGTCAATGTAGGAACAAATAACTAGTGCTGCCTGATTTTTCTGTCTTGACAAATGCATGATTCTATTTGATACTGAATGGAAATGCAGTTAAATAAAATAAAAATGGATAAGCTTCCAAATTTGGTGGTATTTTTTTTTTACAATGGACCTCTGGATTTATGCTCTTTGATTCCTTATAAACATTCTAGTCCTGCAGCATGGTTTATCAAAAAGAGCATTGGTTTTAGAACAAAGTTCAATTCCCACTTTTTTTATTCAAATTGTCTGCCTTTCTATTAATTTGTCTATAAAACTTAGATAGAAATATCTATAACACTTAGAAAATTATAATTCACCCTACAGGCTTAAAGATGGAAAAAGAAAGATTGTCATATTGCAGGGGGGGGGGGGGAATCCGTATTTTAGATTGCACTTTTAGGTTTTGCTGAATCCTCCTGTAGCCTACCCCTAAAAGGATTGTGTCCTTAGAGCCTGGGGTTTACTCTCACATTATTTGTGTCAGGGGGGAAAAAAAGAACAGTGAGTAGGTCAAGTGACAAATTAAATCGACAGGTAGATAAAAATATTCCCATGCTATTGCAATGCTCTCCTATTGCAACGCTTGTTTTTGCAATATCCAGTCAAGTTTCATTTTCCGGTATAGTTAAAATGCTGTGGGAGGCTTACCTAAGACTAGAGGACATTGACCTTTGCAAGGTATTAACTGCTCCTGAAGAAACCTCACTGATGCTCAAAGGAATGGGGTGGGGTGACAGCACACCCATGCAGTGGTAAGACTCACAGGTGAGGAGGAGGCAATGAACAAGCAAGATAGTTCTTTCATGGACCATATCTTGAATTATAAATAGGTTTCCAAGCTCAACTGACCTTCTCAGGAACATGTAGATTGTTAAACTTGAACTCTATTTTCAGATTTAGTTTAGTGCTCATATCACCCACAAAGAAATGACTCTGTGTGTGTGTGGGGGGGGAACCTGGGGGAACCCTTTTGACCAAGAATTTTCTGATACCTAATTAATAAAAGTTTATTTTTAGTGTAAAAGTCATTTTCTATCAGAAAATTTTCTCCACAATCCCTGTATTTTGCCTTCAGAGTTTTTATCCCAATTAAGAGCTAGCTGCTGGTTTTCTTACCAGTGGAAATTTTGGATCTCTGAGCCAAAAACCAGAAAGTTTTGGCAGGATGTAGTATTTTCCCACCTTACCTCAGAGATGGATATCTTTATAAGGAATCAATAATGAGAAGCCCCAAGTTGTTTTCTTGAGTCAATGCCAAGTTCCTTATGGTGAATAGACACTACTCCATGGTTTGGCAGTCTGTTGGCCTTACTTTTCCATATTGGTGGTCATGTTTCCCATCATTGCTGGTGTTTTAGAGGGAAGCTTGGACAAGCTGGGGCATGTGCCAGCCTGAAGTCACCCTGAAGTGACTTCCGGGAGAGTGGGTGAAGTGAGAGATTGACCTCAGTTCAGATCCCTTTGCTGGATCTGATTTTCCTCACCTGTCAAATGGGTATTTGAACTCTATGACTTCCATGTCCCTTCTGCCCTAATATCTATGCATCTTGTGGTTCCATGTCTGAAATTAATTTTATCTTAATTTTGAAGACATAATATTTTGGCTATTTTCTACCTAAAACCAATAACTTTTTCTAAATCAACTATTAAGTTCTCTCCTAAACCAAGGAGTAATTTTATCTTGAATAAGATTTATCATAAAATCTAAAACCATACAAATGTTCAGAGTCCAGAAATATTACTTAAGAACCTACTTGTATCTTTTCTCTAGGTGGAATGAGTTTAAATGATGTATTTCAAATAAGAAATTTAAAAAATTAGAAATATAAATACAAATAATGTTTGGGGATGGAGTGTAATCTGCAGGATAGTAAGCACTCTGTAAAAATGTTATTAAATCAAGGAGGAAAGAGTTTAGAAAAAATTTTCCTGGAATTGCACAATCCCCTTTTCTCTCAAAACATGTCCATTTCTCTGTTAGAGCATAAAAAGGTATAACTGATTATCATAACCTTGTAGCCTTAAATCATAATAAAACCTATATCAGGATTGTTAACTATTTGAGAGCAAATGCACTTGGAATGATATTTTCAACTTACAAATGTGACCAGTTTAGGAGCCCAAAAATCCTTCAAATTCACGTGCAGTAGGTTACCCCAGTATGTGGTTATGAGCATTCTATCTTATATATAATCAAAATTTCACCCCAAAAGTGCTGCCACTGTCACTGGAGACTGGAGGGTAAAGTGGCAGAAAGGATCATGGCTTGGTTGCAGTTACCAGCCATTAAAGCTTTTAGATTCTATTTGTTTTCCCCTGGAATGGACCAGCTCAGGAGATGACTGGGTCAATCTAGTAGCACAAGAAGAGCGTTCACAAAGCCTTTCCCCAGGGTTCTTCTGTTCCCTCAGGAAATTAGCTCCATTCCACCAGGGGAAGGAGAACAAATAACTTAAAGAGGATAGGCAGTAGGATGAGGAAACCCACTCCTAATTATTCAGTGGCTCCCCATTGCCTCCAGGACAAAGTGTGAGTTCCTCATTTAGACACTCAAGGCTCCCACTTTCTGTGCTAGCTGACACTACAGCCTCAGCTACACCACAGAGAAAAAAGAGGATGTGATCAGAGAGGTAACATGACCCAGACCAATCAAGCAAGATCCTAGCTTTGACTAACAGTGAAATGGGGGCCATTATAGGTACAGAGCAAAGAGTAACATGGTCTGCCACATCTTTTATTCAATTAACGAATAGTTGGTCTTGTTTAAAATATCCACTGAAATATTTGTTCATTCCAGATGTCCTTGATAATGGTCATATCCAAAATGTTCATACTTAGAAAATATCCCTCAATTTAAACAACCCATAACATTAATTTCTATTTTTGGTTTACATGATTCCTACATTAAAAATACTATCATGTTTTAGGGGTCCAATAATTGCATTTGGGTGTATTGCAAATAATAACCCTTCTCACCTCAGTAGCCTCGTTGATAATGACACATGGAATGAGGTAAATGGGTCAGTGTGGGCCAAGTGTCTTGATGGGCATTTTTTATAAATGACCAAATGACCTGCAAGAGTTTTATTTTTTACTTGTTCTTCTCAAATACACCCTACATTTCCAGCACATGAACCCCTTCGCCTCCACGAGGTTCAAGCATCCCTGCCAATAGCAATCTTTTCTACCTTTAGTGTCCTTTCAAGTAAAGCTACCTTGATTCCTCCAGCAAGGTGTCTCTCCCTCTAGCTCTAACCTTACAAATGCCCAATGTACTTGGCTTAGGCCAAGGTTTTGCATTTTCTGACTGGTACTTACTATTAGGAATTAGGTGATAACATAGATATGTCTTGCTTTGAGCCTCAGCTGGATTGCAAATCCCACAGGCACAGATTACATTTTATACAGCAAAACAGTGCTATTATTTCGACTGGGATAGAAACCATGTGCGTCCACAAACTCAACTCATTTTCTAGGCCCTTGGTTATTTAATGGTCAGATACCTGCCTACAGTTTGGCCAATAAGTCCAAAGTTCAAGTCTATCCATATTTCTAAATAAACAAGTGAGTTAGAATATTCATGTTTTTAAAAAGTTAAGACCATATTATCACCCAACCAGTTTTTTCCAACTAAACTGTTTGGACATAAACACCTATTTGTTACTCTTCAGGTGAAATTCTGCAGAGATTCATTGTCTCCACACATTTTGGGGACTTGTTTTATATCACTCTGTAAGCTTTGTTGCCTTTATTTGCTATATTTTTTTCACCTTCCCCACTAAAGTGTAAATTCTTTTGGTATGAAGTTCTTACAGTAATTTATGGGCCCTGCCTGTCCCCTTACCCACAAACCCTTTCTCAAAAACTATTTGCGAATGAAATATTTGAATGCATCTTCCAGGTCTTCTCTTAGTCTTCAATTCCAAATGAGATAGAAAAAGAAGAGGGCCAAAGGTAAACTTCTGCCTCTCTTATACAGGATTTTGTGCCACTGTATCAAAACTTTGAGAATTTTTACACACGAAACATTTACATGAGAATCAGAGACAACTGGAACCGGCCCATTTGCAGTGCCCCAGGGCCTCTGTTTGACGTGATGGAGAGAGTGTCGGATGACTACAACTGGACATTTCGGTGAGGCCATCACCTGGAGGGGCTTGGTTGAAAGGAAATCCTTTTAAGGAAATCCTTTCGTGGGCACCAGATTACAGCTCTGAAAAACCATAGCAAGGAAGCAACTGGTCTTCCATCTTTCAGCCTTTTGCAAGCCCTCACATGCCAGTAGGGGAAGTCATGATGATTCTGATGTCAAGGATAAAATGTTCATATTGCAATTTAAGTAAGTCCTATGTCAGAAGGTGCAGGATACACAGAGCCAGCCAGCAAGGAAAAGCCCTTCTCAGCTGTATTGACAAATTCTACCTCTCTACTTCTTGCTGAAGTGATGACCGTGGCTTTTTCTCATTTAGAAAGTTTTTGCTGCAATTTAAACCAGGGCACAGGTGTCATGAAAGCAAGTGCTCAATGACAATCATGACTATGTAATATTGCATGGTTTGGACACCTTTTTATAATATTCTACCCAGTTTTAATATGGGATACTTTCCTCTAAGGACAACCCATTTTGTGGTGGCAACAATGCAAGTCTAAAACTATATATATGATTTGGCCAGAAAGCAAAATTTCTTTTTTTAAAATATATATTTTATTGATTTTTCACAGAGAGGAAAAGAGAGTTTTAGAAACATCGATGAGAGAGAATCACCAATCAGCTGCCTCCTGCACACCCCTGACTGGGGATGTGCCTGCAACCAAGGTACATGCCCTTGACCATAATTGAACCTGGGACCTTCCAGTCCACAGGCCAATGCTCTATCCAGTGAGCCAAAGCGGTTTCGGCAGAAAGCAAAATTTCTTTGTGAGTCTTGTATGGGGCACTATGATGATATTAAATGTGCTCACCGCCTTTCTCTCTGCAGCTTCACTGGAAGAATCATCAAAGATGTCATCAACATGGGCTCCTATAACTTCCTTGGCTTGGCAGTCAGGTACGATGAATCTATGAGGACAGTGAAGGAGGTTTTAGAGGAGTATGGCGTAGGTGTGGCCAGTACCAGACATGAAATGGGTATGTATGTTCACCATTTTGAAATTTTGTCTAGTTGGGTCTCAGATTTTCTGTGACTTCTTCTCAAATGTAGATCTTATCTAGACTGTGTGACTCAAAAGCTGATATATAATGCAAGAGGGAAAAGGTATATGAATGTCTTCATGGAAATTTCAAACACTATACTCTTGTCAAGTAGATTTGAGTTATTCAGAATAAAAATTTGATCTTTCCTGATCATTATTATCTAAAATAGCAACTATTGTCTCTTTGCTTGGCCCCTTTTGGGTTGTTTCTCCCACATTTGTTTTTTAAATATATTTTATTGATGTTTTACAGAGAGGAAGGGAGAGGGATTGAGAGTCAGAAACATCGATGAGAGAGAAACATCAATCAGCTGCCTCCTGCACATCCCCACTGGGGATGTAGCCCGCAACCAAGGTACATGCCCCTGACGGGAATCAAACCTGGGACCCTTCAGTCCACAGGCCGACGCTCTATCCACTGAGCCAAACCAGTTAGGGCATTCTTTTTCTTTTCAAACAGTTTTATTGAGGTATAATTGATATAAAAAAACTTTACTTATTTAATATATACAATGTAATGAATTCAGACATATTTATGCACCCATGAAGATATCACCACAATCAAGTAATAAATACATCTATCACCTCAGAAAGTTTCTTTGTGCCCCCCCCACCCTTTTTTGTGGTAAGAACACTTATCATGAGATCTACCCTTTTAATGAATTCTTGGGTGCGCAATACAGTATTGTTGACAATATGCACTAAGTTATACAGAGGATATTTAGGACTTATTCACTTGCCAAACTAAAACTTTATACCCTTTGGAAAATAACTTCTCATTTGGATTTAGCTCTTTCTTCCAGTTTTCTGAATGATGTCCACACTGATCTTGATTTGTATATTGCCTGTCTGCTACCACAACATAAACTTCATTAAGGAAGGAATTGGCCTGTTGACTGTTGTGTTGAATGAATGAATGAATGAATGGTCTATGTGGAACAGACTGCTTATTTATTTCTTTTTTAGATAGAACATTCTTATTCAGAGGAGTAACATCAGTGAGAAGGAAACTATTACTCCACTTCAGGGAGGAAGAGTGATGCAAACTTTCTCCTGTAGAGTACTTTGTTGTTCCTGGCACTTCATTGCTTATACCCCATCTCATTTTTCTTCACAGAAAGCCTGTGCTGTGGTAGGCTGTGGTAGTTTGTGTTATTCCCACGTTCTAGAGCAGTGGTCGGCAAACCATGGCTCATGAGCCACATGCAGCTCTTTGGCCCCTTGAGTGTGGCTCTTCCACAAAATACCACGGCCTAGATTAATCTATTTTGAAGAAGTGGCATTAGATAATGTTTAAGTTTTAAAAATCTGGCTCTCAAAAGAAATTCCAATCGTTGTACTGTTGATATTTGGCTCTGTTGACTAATGAGTTTGCCGACCACTGTTGTAGATGAACAAACTAAGATCATAGCGTCTAAGTGATGGGCCCCTGGTGGCTCATTAATCACCGTAACTCCCAGTGCAGCTCATTGATTTCTGCAAAGGCAGTTTCCCATCCAGGGTAATTATGTAGGGCCTGTCTGAGAATCAAAAGTAAATATGCTAAAAAGAGATATACCATTCATGAATAATGAGTCACAACTTAGATAACCAGTTGGCAAATGGGCTTTAAAAACATGTAATTATTCAGTTCTGTGCAATAAATAACAACTCAAATTGAACAAAGTAATTTTTTATCCAAATTACCAATAAATACTTAAGTAAAGGTCCAGAATTTATAAGTGGTTGCCCAAATTTTTTAAGAAAGACATCTTATTTATCTTTAATTGAGGCATGAGGGCTGGAGATATGAAAAGCCAGGGTATCAAAAGCTTCCACTCCACTTAGAATGCTGTTGCCCACATGCCTTATTTGGCATGGAGCAGAGACTGGAAAAAGACCCTGGTCATAAGGGACAGGAGTCAGTAACTTTGCCGATGTTTCTTTTGGTGCTAGTGATACTCAACACCGGGATTATTAATGGACCCAAAAGAAAACAAATACCAGAATATGATGACCCCCCACTTCAGCTCACAGAGACAGAACATTCCCACATCACAGCCCTCAGAAGCTGAAGAGTGAGAGCTTGATACCAGGCAATGGTTTGCTCCAAGTGGAAGCCACATGTGGAATCTGGGTCCCTGACTGTGGCCTTTTAATGTTTACCGACTTTGTTGAGCTCTCCAGCTCAAACTCTAGAAAGAAGATTTTAATGGTTTTCAAATAAACAGTGAGAGAGAAAAATAAAACCAGCCATAATAATTTTAGACAAACAAAAGACCTGAAAACAAGGATATAAATAATCCAAAATAAATTAAGTAAACAGGTACATTTAAAATAGTTCTGCAACATAAATAGTAACTTTAACATAACATGCAAGAAGTAGTAACATAATTTTGAATGCCACTTACTTCAAGAAACACAAGTAACTTTTGGAAACCTTATGCTATATAGTCTTAAGAAAATGTTTAATGATGTAATGGATTAACAGTAAAAACTAGGAAATACAAAGACTTAATTTTTAGTAACCAAATAACTTCTTAAGGAACCAAAAGTAAAGTTTCAGAATGTTTAATCCCTTAGGAATAGGACAGAGAACACAGAAATTGACCCAATTAATATGCTCAATTAATATTTGACACAGGAGTCAAGACAATCTTTTCAATAAATGGTGTTGGGAAAATTGGACAAATACATAACAAAAAAAAAAAAAAAAGAAAAGAAACTAGACCACCAACTTACACCATACACAAATGTAAAGTAAAAATAGATAAAGGACTTAAACATAAGATGGGAAACCATAAAAATATTAGAGGAATCCACAGGCAGAGAAATCTCAGACATATGCCAAAGCAATATCTTCACCAGTATAGCTCCTAGAGCAATGAAAACTAAAGAGAAAATAAACAAATGGGACTACATCAAAGTAAAAAGCTTTTGCACAGCAAAAGAAACCATCAATAAAACAAGAAGAAAGCCCAGTCCATGGGAGAACATATTTACCAATGTTATTACCGATAAGGGTTTAATCTCCAACATTTAGTAGGTGTACTGATTAATAATGGCAGATTTTGTAATCAAAGAAAACACAATAATTTTAAGAGAAACATCAAAAGTACTTTATTCAAAGTAATGTCCATTACTAGCTACACATTTCCCTCATCTTTCAGGTAATAAGTGGATACCGTCCCAATAGAACTTTTCTTGCTTTGAGGAAAACCATTCAGAGACTCAATTTTTCAATTCTTCATATGTTTTGAAGTGCTACTCAGAAAGTGCATGTGCCATAGATTGGAAAAAGTGGAAATCTGAAGGAGCAAAGTCTGGTGAATACAGTGGGTGGGTTAATACTTCCCAGGCAAGATCTTTTAACGTGTCTTTAACTGGTTTTGAAGTGTGTGATGGTGCGTCATCATGAAGCAAAATTATGCTATGTCCTCTGGCACATTCTGGTCATTTCATGATCAAAGTGTGGTTCAAACTGATTATTTGTTGTCGGTAGCAACTCATAATATACCTCCAAACTCAGAGCATTGTCGTCTTTCTGAAGTGATTTGGCCTTGCAGTCAATGTTGATAGTTGACCTGGATTAACCCATGATTTTGTGTATTTGGGATTCTCAAAACAAATCCACTTTTTATTACCAGCCACAATTTGATGCAAAAACAACAAAAACAAAACAAAACAAACAAACAAAAAACTTTCTTTCATGCCTTTGAAGCAACATTTTACTGATGACTTCGGTTTTCCACTTGTCTTTCATTCAGTTGATGTGGTACCCATTTTCCTTCATTTAAAACATTTCCCATTGCTTGTAAATGATCAGAAATTGTTTGCTGAGCAACGTTTAATCATTCTGCATGTTGCTTTTTAGTTTGACATGCATTTTAATCCCATAATGCTTGTAATTATGGTCTTCAAACTTTTTTAGTTGACCTGGACATTCTTTGTCTTTCACATCAAAATCATCAATTTTTAAGCATTTAAACCAGCATTCACAAATATCTTGTGATACAGCATATTTATTCACCATAAGTTTCCCAAATTATTCAGCAGCATTTTTCTTAAAAATAATGAATTAAGACTTCTCACAAATGCTTTTTTTTGCATGAAATTATAAGTTTCTAAGTATAAAAATATATTTGATGTTAACACCTCCATAAAATTAGACATATGAAGTTTTGAAGCTTGTTGTCAATACAACAAAATAGCATCATATCAAATCACATATATGTCAACATATGTGTAACTCTTATCTATTGAAAAAATCTGGAGGAACTCATACAACTTAACAAAAGGAAGATAAACAACTCATTAAAAAAAATGGGCAACAGACCTAAGTAGATACTTTTTTAAAGAGTGCATAAGAGCCAAAACCGATTTGGCTCAGTGGATAGAACTTCGTCCTGCGGACTGGAAGGTCCCAGGTTCGATTCCAGTCAAGGGCATGTACATTGGTTGTGGGCACATCCCCAGTAGGGGGTGTGCAAGAGGCAGCTGATCGATGCTTCTCTCTCATCGATGTTTCTAACTATCCCTCTCTCTTCCTCTCTGTAAAAAAATCAATTAAATATATTTTAAAAATAAAGAGTGCATAAGGAAGGCCAGGAGTCATACAAACACTTTAGTCAAAGTCACTAATCACTCCAGAGATGCAAATCAAAACAACAATGAGGTGCCATCTCACACATGTCAGAATGGCTATCATCAACAAATGACAAGTGCTGAGGAAGATGAGGAGAAAAAGGAAACCTCATGCACTGCTGGTGAGAATGCAGACAGGTGCAGCCACTGTGGAGAACAGTATGGAGTGTCCTCATAAAAGAAAAAAGAAACTCCCATTTGATCCAGTAATCCCACTTCTAGGAATATATCCCAAGATACTAGAAATACCAATCAGAAAGGATATGTGCACCCCTATGAACATAGAAGCACAATTTACCATAGCTAAGATTTAGAAACAGCCTAAGTGTCCATCAGTAGATGATTGGATCAAAAAACCATGGTACATCTACACAATGGAATACTATGCTGCCATAAAAAGAAGGAATTCTTATCATTTGTGACAGCATGGATAGAACTGGAGAGCATTATGCTAAGAAAAATAAGCCAGTCAAAGAAAGATAAATATCACATGATCTCACTCATTTGTGGAATATAATAAACAGCATAAACTGATGAACAAAAACAGATCCAGAGATAGAGAAGCATTGAATAGACCCTCAAACCTCAGAGGGAAGGCAGTGGACAGTGGGGGAGGGGTGTAAGAGATCAACCAAAGGACTTATATGCATGCTTATAAGCCTAACCAATGGATACAGACATACCAGGTGGGTGAGAGCGTGAGTGGGAAGGGGGAGACAATCAAGGGATAAGGACACATATGTAATACCTTAATCAATATATCCATCCCAGCCTTTTAAAAATAGTTTCCAATGTCATTGGTGTGGGGAAGAACCCTGAAATTATATTACAAAATAGAAAACTTAAGCAAAATGAATATCAAGAGAAAGTATTTAAAACATAATAAAAGGATAGAAGACCACACATATTATTTTGACCAAAAATATATATCTAGAACATATTTGCTTACTGAAAGAAAACAACTGAGATTTGCCTAAAAATCTAAACTCAACAATGTTGTAATAAAAAAATTACAATTAAAGTTATCCCAAAGGATAAAAGTAGAAAGACAGATCCCAGCCAGGCACCTGGTTCCCATCTCCCTGCTGCAACCACCACGAAAATACCTCAGTGTCCAAGAGAGAGGTCGATTTAGTTGAAGGAGCAGCAAAGAAGGAGTCCAGTGTGCAGTCCAAACCCACACCTGCAAATGCTCAGACTAAGCCCAAAATATAGCTGGAAACAGTACGTCTCCAGACAGATGCTGCATAATTGCAAATGCTGTTTTTAAGAAGCAAAACGATGTGCTGCTATTCATTTTTGTGTACAACTAAAAAAATGTGAAATAAATAATGAAGGGAGGCTTTGACTCGCTTATGGATCAATTTAACAATCCCCTGGCTGTTGGGATTGGGTGGGTTGTGCATTTTTTATGTTCTGAACAGGAGGCAGAGTAAAATAGCAATTTAGAGTCATAATCAAGCATTTAAAATGTTTGACATTTTAAAATTTACATCTTCTATACTCCTGTTGTTTTCTATTAGCATGCTCCCTGGTCTAGGCTGCCTGCTTCAAATTGTGCCACATGTGACAACTTTGGTAATTACAGCATAGTTTTTTGTAATAACTTTGTTAATGTGCTGTGGAAGATTATAAATCTTTGAAGTGTGTGTGTATGAGAGAGAGAGAGAGAGAGAGAGAGAGAGAGAGAGAGAGAGAAAGAGAGAGAGAGACTATGTCCTAGATGGGAATGACTCGGTACTTCCTCAAATGAATATGTAAATTGAACAGAATCCCAATAACATGAATGGACATGGTGGGGGGGGTCTAAACTGAAAGTCTAGAGACATACACAATCTGTATAATAAGAACAACATTTCAAATCAGTTATAAAAGAATCATAATTAGTATTGTGATAACTTGACAATCATATAAGGCAGTGTTTCCCAAAGTGTGGTACACGTACCCTCAGGGGTAGGGGAAGAGTTTGGTGGGGATATGCACTGCACCGTGCTTAGCTGCACCTAATTTACGTTCTCATGAGTCAAGTCAAGACAGTCTTGTGAGGTGTGAGATGGTCCTGTGCGCAAATAAATGTTATTTATAATATAACTTTTATTTATATTTTATGATGAATAATTTTATTTTCCATTTATTATTATTTTGTATATGTACCCTAAAAAAGAAAAAAGAAATATATATTTGATTGTTATTAAAATACATCCATTTTTTAAAATATATTTTATTGATTTTTACAGAGAGGGATAGAGAGTTAGAAACATCAATGAGAGAGAATCATCAATCAGCTGCCTCTTGCACACCTCCTACTGGGGATGTGCCTGCAACCAAGGTACATGCCCTTGACCGGAATCAAACCCGGGACCTTTCAGTCCACAGGCCAACGCTCTATCCATTGAGCCAAACCTGTTTCAGCCATCCATTTTTTTTTTTGATGAGGGGTACTCAGCATTATGAAAATTATAGAAGGGTTACACATATGTCAAAAGTTTGGGAAACACTGATATAAGGAAATAAGTTCATATAAGGAAATGAGTTAGATTTCTACCTGACACTTTACCTCTAGGTAAATTACATTTAGATAAATTGCAAATGTATTTGGAATTGAAATGTTAAAACAAACAAATAAGCAAAGAACAGCCACCACCAGAAAACATTAAAAAAATAAAACTGAAGCTGAATGAATGGATGAACTGACAAATGAGTGAAAAATGAACAGAATAAAGCTATTCAGACAATGCAAATACAAAACGCACTTGTGTGTGTTCCTTGTGAGTACCTGGCTAGAAAAATCAGACTGTAGTCTCCTTGATGTGAGCAATACCCTTTCCTCGCCTGTTTGAATTGCTACAATTAATACCACACACTGGGCTTACAAACAATAGAAGTTTACAGTCCTGGGGACTAAAAGTTCAAGTCAAAGTTCCAGCATGGTCAGGTGAGGGCCCTTTTCTGTGCTGCAAACTTTTTGTATTCTCACATGCAAGTGATGTGTGGCTCTCTGGGTCCTCTTTTATACATGCACCAATTCTACTTAGAGGTCTACATCCTCATGACCTACTCACCTCCCATAGGTTCTACCTCCTGATATTATCACTTTAGACATTAAATGTTCAACATGTGAATTTTTGGGGGGGTGAGAAAGACAGAAACATTCAGAGCATAAAAGCCTCTTCACTAGCTTGTCACTTGTAATCACCTCCTCAGTTCTACATCCCATAATGACCTCCAATATTTTCCACCAGAGCTCACCTTACTTGGCAGAATGCCCTCTTAGGCAGAGGGACCCATTGTAAATGACCTTCAGGCACACTCCATACCACTCAGGCCACCCTGGACCATGAAAAACAGGCCCTATTCCCTTTTAGAGGAAAGCCAGCTTGCTTCCAATCAACAGCTATCCACAAGTGTTTGCCCTCCAAATTTCTCAAGCCTAATTCAGGCAGTAGTCTACTCTAGGGAACCAGAGAGAGCACTCCCAGAGAACTTAAAGGTAAAGATTCCACAAAAGGAAACAGTCAAAATTCTTCACATAAAAACAATGTCAACTAAGTTAAAAGTCACAGAACAGCCGAAACCGGTTTGGCTCAGTGGTAGAGCGTTGGTGTGTGGACTGAAAGGTCCCGGGTTCGATTCCAGGTCGGGGGGCATGTACAATGGTTGCGGGCACATCCCCAGTAGGGGGTGTGCAGGAGGTGGCTGGTCGATGTTTCTCTCTCATCAACATTTCTATCTCTCTATCTTTCTCTCTTCCTCTCTGTGAAATATCAATAAAATATATATTTTTTAAAAAGTCACAGAACAAAATTGGATAAAGTTATTCCCAGTGTATAGGACAAAGTATTAAAATTCTTAATAGGTAAAGACTTAAAAATCAAAAGAAAAGATAATCCCAATTTAAGAAGGGGGCCAATATTTTGACAAAGTTCAATACAGGCAAAACTGCACAATCAGAATAGTATGATGTTTCTCAACCTTTATTATCTCCTCCTCCCATAGTATTTTCATACCACAGATAAGTGTAAATCCGTTTATGTTGTACATGGATATTTGTGCTTTCTGCATGCATAGAGTAAGATACCCTCCCTCCAAAAACCAATTTTCAACTCTTTGGGAACAATAACACCCCTGTTGAGAATGCACGGAATAGCAGTTACTTTGAAGGGAGGTGAATGGTAACCAGGAGGGGCACAAAGAAACGTTGCAGTTGCTTGTCATATTGTTTTTATCTTGTTGCAGTTATATGTGTATGTTCACTTTATGATATTTCAAAAGTTCTATACTTACCATGGATTTTTCTCTTGAGATTTTTCACTTTTCACCTACCCGTGTTTCCCCGAAAATAAGACATCCTCCGAAAATAAGACCTGCTTCATAAAAACATAATACATCCCCTGAAAATAAGACCTAGCGCATCTTTGGGAGCAAAATTTAATATAAAACACTGTCTTATTTTCGGGGAAACAGGGTAATTACAAAAAGTTAAATAATAATAATAATATTTTATAGTTTCAAACAAGTGAAGAAAAGTCTATTGTTGTAAATTGCTTTTGGAGTAAATTGGAGAGCAATATGAAAATGTATCAACAGCAAGGTATTTAACTCAGCAGTTCCATTTTGAGAAATGTTGCCTTAAAATTTTAAATAACTAGTTGAAAAGGCATAACATATATCTTCCTGCTCTCAATTTTCTTATCTTTAACACGGAAAATACATTGTTAAAAGAATAAAACAGTATGTAAATGATGGGTCCATTTTTAAAAATACATTTTACATGAATATCTGCATTGATAAGAATGGTTATATTTTATTTTGTAGTATTTTCTAATTATTCCACAATGAACTCCTATTTTGAGGGTTAATTATTGTCTTAAAAGTCAACAGGAGCCTGAAATGAGGCATTGTCTTACAAAAAGAGTTCTGGCATTTCTGAAATGTTGCCACTAAATCAGACTGACCACATTTTTCAGTCTGTTGGAGGGACCCTATTCCAGGCTGTGTGGATTCTTTAGTGTAGACAATGAAATCAGAGTCTGAGGGATGTGCTTCAAAATAAATGATAAAGATTTATTCAAGAGTCTTGGGGTTTTCGAACTAGAAATGCAACTACTAGGCAATACTCAGTGTTCTGAAGAAGAGAGAAAAGCTAAGCATTCTTATAATAATAATAATAATAAAAGTGCATTCTTGAGAAGCATCAATCCCACATTCTTAGCCTCTGGATTGCTTTGAGATGATAATCTGGTAGATAACTAGTGGTCCATTAGGGCAGTGTTTCCCAAACTTTTGACATATGTGTAACCCTTCTATAATTTTTGTAACACTGGGTACCCATCGTCAAAAAAATGGATGCAGCCGAGGTCGGTTTGGCTCAGTGGTAGAGCATCGGTCTGCGGACTGAAAGGTCCCGGGTTCGATTCCGGCCAAGGGCATGTACATTGGTTGCGGGCACATCCCCAGTAGGGGGTGTGCAAGAGGCAGCTGGTCGATGTTTCTCTCTCATCAACATTTCTGACTCTCTATCTCTCTCCCTTCTTCTCTGTAAAATATCAATAAAATATATTTTTTAAATGGATGTATTTTAATAACAATCAAAATATATTTATTTTTTATACATACACAAAATAATAATAAACAAAAAATAAAATTATTCATAATAAAATATAAATAAAAGTAATATTATAAATAACATTTATTTGCACACCAAACCATCTCACGCCTCACAAGACTGTTTTGACTTGACTCATGAGAACATAAAATTAGGTGCAGCTAAGCACGGTGCAGTGTATATCCCCACCAAACTCCAGTGCAACGCGTACCCCCACCAAACTCTTCCCGTACCCCTGGGGATATGCGTACCACACTTTGGGAAACACTGCATTAGGGTATCAGGTGGTCTGAGTAGGTGACCATTCTTTCCTTAGTACTTCAGGGTAATCAAAATTATCTAGAGGTTTGGTGTAGATCCAGGCATTTACCCGGGACTGGAAAGGTCAAAAGTTTAAGTTCCCAGGATCCTTAAAACAGGAATAGAATTGTTTGCTCAAGCCTCAACCTATTGATTGTAGTAATTTAGCAGTTTGGCTGTAGTGACTCCGTTTGTGGTTCTCAAACTTTAACATCAGAATCCCTTGAAAGTCATGGAAAAACACAGTTTATTGTACCACCTATAGTTTCTGACTCAGTTGTTTTGGAATAGGATCCATGATTTTGTATTCCGAATGAGTTGCCAGGTGCCATTGCTGCTTTGGGGAACACACTTTGGGAACCACTGAAAACTATCCAGCATGGCTAACTTTCTTAACCAAATCAGTCTAAAATTTTTCAAAATGTATTTTACTTTGTGTGAGATGAACACCATACATGCTTGAGAGATTGAGTCTATCAATAAAATCTAAGAAATAGGTAATAGAACCCTAGAAAATCAGTGAAGACAGTTGGTTTTGATATCTGAACATAGGCACCTGACACACAATGCTGGTCCAGATTTCCAAGACCAGGAAAGGTTAAACTCAGGCAAACCAGAGAGAAGCTTTGTTTTCTTTCTTTCCCCTGCGCCACTTTTATTATCTAAGAGTATGCAGAAGATGTGTAGTAGTAGTATATTATTTGAATACATATACTCCATAAGTTCTTTGTGCTGTCATAGTTTGACCAGCAACTATTAGTAAGAAGTGCACTTCTAGGAAAACAAACGCATGGAATGCAACAAGACTTAACTCAGTGCCAATGAAAGCTCACCTCTACTGTAGATTTCTCTTCCTAGGGGAAGGAAAGCCTTGTGTTTGATTCATCTTCTTAGGGAAATCTGAATAGTATGCATACCTTAAAACTGCTTATTTGAGAACATTCCTTCAAATTATAATTGCAATTTCAAGAAGTAGGCTTCTAATAGTTTCACGGTAAAAACATCATGAAGGACATATTGACTTACGGTAGGAATCAATGTAACTGAATAAAATAGGAAATTATTTTTCTTTCTTGAGTTCCAGCTGTGATTTTCATGTTAACTGTAATGGGCAAATTTGCTGAAATGTCTCCTTTTTATCACCGTTTGAGAACATTATCTATAATAATTAAATGGTTTGTCTGCCTCTTTATCTTCCAGACAAGTTCTCTGTTATCATTTAAGTCAAACTATCAAGGCTGTTGTGTGTTTTTTCTCAAATATTTGTAGCTAGATTCAAGAAATGTGCAGACTTGCTAACCTGAACTACCGAATAAGGGGCCAACATGAATTTGCAAAATGTTGACATTAAAGCTATTTCAAATAAATATCCTTATGTCCTTCAAATTCTTATGGGAATGAACATTTTCTAGGAAATTATTACCAAGTAAAGATCTTGTGTTCTTTAAAAAAAAAAACTTAATTAACATGGTTTTATGCAAATCAATGCTATAAACATGCTCTAAAACAGTAGGTTCAATTAAATAGGCTATAAACATCCTCAATTAGTTTTACCTTTTTAATTCACACAGCAAAATCATTCTTCATAAAAAGTGCCAGTTCCTCTCAGACCAAATTATTGTAAAACCCAATTAATAAAATGTTATTGCTTTTCTCTCAAGCCTTTTTATTTTCATTTGAGAGTAATTATAAGAGGAGAGGCTAACAGAGGAATTGTGTATGAATAGGAAAATGAAAGTGTATCTTGATTTCTGAAAGCCTTTTGGAAATTTCCTAATACCTGTTATAGTTCTAACAAGGAAATAGCCCTACTCTTGACACTGACAGAAATTACAGCCCAGCCAAATTTCAACTAGCAGGGATGTTTTTGCAAATGTGGAAATTGGCCCTATAGGTTCAACAAAGCCAAGGAAGCATAACAACTCAACAAGCTATGTCAATAATTTTCACAAGTATACTTACCAGCAAGGTAATACCTGGGATAATTGAGTAAAATTAGGACTCATACAATTTTAGAATTTGTAGGCTATCTAATTTTAGAATTTATAGATTATCTTCCCTCCACCCTCACAAATACCATATACATGAAGTCTAGAGATTTTTAATGACTTGCCAATCAGTATTCGTGCAGTCACTAGGTTGAGAAGTCAAGACTAGACACTAGTTATCCTGAGTCTCACAGAAGAGCACTATGCCATATTGTTCATAGCTATCAATAGAGACCAACTACATCAGGGCTCACCAAACTGCCCCCAGTTTTCATACTGACTGCAAGTTAAAAATAATTTTTAGTGTTAAGTAGCTTAAGAATAAAAATAATAATAATTTTTAACGTGAAATTTTATGGAATTCAAATGTTAGTATCCATAAATAAAGTTTTATTGGAACATAGCCACACCCATTATTTTGTGGATTATTTATGGCTGCTTTGACTTTATTGATTTTTAAAATATATTTTTATTGATTTTCTTTTTAGAGAGAGAGGAAGAGAGAGGTAGAGAGAAAAAAACAGCTATTCAAAATGATGGGCTGCCTTATGCAGGCCTCTCATCAGGGGATCCAGCCTCCAACTGGGGTATGTGCCCTGACCTGGAATCAAACAGGCAACCTTTTGGTGTATGGGACAACACCCACCCAACTGAGTCACACCAGCCAGGGCTGGCTGCTTTGACTTTATAATGGCAGAGTTGAATCATTGCAACAGAAACCACATGACCCACAAAGCCCAAATTATTTTCTGTCTGGCCCTCTATAAAATGTCTACTGATATAGACAAGTACTTGCTATCATAGCAACTTGGGAAGAAGAAACCTGTATATTTTTTTTCAAGTGATTTTTCTTTTTTTAATTTATTAAGATATTATATGTGTACATAGCTTACTATTGTCCCCCCCTCCCATTCATGCCCTCCTTCCCCAGAGTTTTGTGTCCATTGGTTGTACTTATATGCATGCATACCAGTCCTTCGGTTGATCTCTTATCTCCCACAGATCTCTCTACCCCCCCCCCGCTGTCATTTGACAGTCTGCTTGTTGTTTTACTGTCTCTATACCTATCTTTCTGTTCATTAGTTTATAATATTCTTTAATATCCATAAATGAGTGAAGTCATGTGGTGTTTCTCTTTCATTGACTGGCTTATTTCACTCAGCATGATGCTCTCCAATTCCATCCAGGTTACTGCAAATGATGAGAATTCCTTCCTTTTTATGGCCGCATAGTATTCCATGGTGTAGATGTACCATAGTTTTCTGATCCATTCATCTGTTGATAGGCACCTAGGCTGTTTCCAAATCCTAGCTATTGTAAATTGTGCTGCTATGAACATAGGGGTGCATATATCCTTTCTGATTGGTCTTTCTAGTTTCTTGGGGTATATTCCTAGTAGTGGGATTACTGGATCCATTTTCAGTTTTTTGAGGAAGCTCCATACTGTTCTCCACAGTGGTTGCACCAACCTGCAATCCCACCAGCAGTGCACGAGGGTTCCTTTTTCTCCGCAACCTCGCCAACATTTGTCGTTTGTTGTTTTGTTGATGTTGGCCATTCTGACAGGTGTGAGATGGTACCGCATTGTTGTTTTGATTTGCATCTCTCTCGGGTAATTAGTAACTTTGAGCATGTTTTCATGTGCCTCTTGGCCTTCCTTCTGTCTTCTTTTGAGAGGATTCTATTTAGGTCCATATTTAATACCATTGTCCAGATTTTCAAATCCATTGTATATCAGCACACATCAAACTTAAATTTCCTTTACTTTATTTAGACTGAAAATCCTATCCTATCCAAATATACTAAGGAGAAAGATTAACTTTCTTTGACATAGACACCTGTGTATATCCTTAAAAGCCACTGATAACAACTTGAGGAAAACCAAGGACACCGTCAATGTCTATTGCTAGCTTCATACATTCAGGTGATTAACTGCGAGAATGGTAGCATTTGGGATGGCAAAAATACTATTTGGCAGAAATGTGATACCCATTTATTCCATACACTCTGATCAAGCCTTTTTAAAAAGCATTTGTGTTTCTTTTAATACACAGGACATAACCTAGATTCAACTTTCACCTGGTGTTGGCTGCAAAATTAAGAAGGTTTGAGTTGCAGAATCAAGAAATTTATCCAGGCTTCTACTTTTTTCTACATATTTCACTTGTCTTTCCTACTCCTTCAGGGCATAAACCTGTTTATATTTTCTTGAACTCTATACCAGCTGGACAGCCTATGTATTGTGGGTATATTTAATAAACCAAGATGGAATAGGATAAGCTCCAGAAGAAACAGTGAGGATTGAAAGACTACACAGGAGCCTATAAATTAATTTCCATCCATGCTTCCAGGTAGAACTTACCCATTTCATCATGCACCATGTCCGGACTTAAAATAGAGAATGGAATCACAACTGAGACAAGGTCCCTATTGTTTAATCGAACTTCCTTTTATAAATGAGTGAACCAAAGTCCAAAAAATATCAATAACTTCCCCAAGGTCACATAGCTAATGAATGCAAAAGCCAGGTGGGTCACAAACTCAGGTGTGAAAGAAGTATTCAAGTTGTTGTTTTAATCAAGTTAAAGTTAACTGTAAGCCTGAATCTAGCTATTCTATTTTTAGGCCATATGGGGCTCCCATTAATCAAGAGAGAAAAATGTTCTAGAATACTAAGCAGCTCCCAGACATCAAAGATGTCTCCCTGGTCTTTGCTCCCCTGTTGAGAGGCCCACTGTTTCTGTGAACACAATCCATGTGATCCAGCAGTCCAGGTACTTTTGTCCCATGGTGAGAGCTGAGGAGTGGCTGGTGAGGATAGAAAGTTCAATGTCCAGCATTCAAGCTACTCTAATGTATCCTGCAGCTGTCCCCAGGCAGCTACCACCAGAAATGCACATGTATCCACTGACCCCAGACTTGATCAAATCCCCCTTACCTTCTCTGTTTCTCACATACTCTAATTTCAATCCGTCCAGTACACTTAATATAACTTCTTCAATGAATGTAAGCTTTTTCCAGAGATAGGAAAGAAACAATTTTTACTTTGGCCCCTATATCAAAAATTTCTCCAGAAACACAGGGCTAAATAGTTACTGGCTACCAACTAAATAAACATGGGAGAAAAAAAATCAGTTTAGCCGAAACTGGTTTGGCTCAGTGGGTAGAGTGTCAGCCTGTGGACTGAAAGGTCCCGGGTTCGATTCCGGTCAAGGGCATGTACATTGGTTGCAGGCACATCCCCGGTGGGGGGTGTGCAAGAGGCAGCTGGTCGATGTTTCTCTCTCGTTGACGTTTCTAGCTCTCTATCTCTCTCCCTTCCTCTCTGTAAAATATCAATAAAATATATATATTTTTTTTAAAATCAGTTTAAGGAGAATGTGCATAAGTTATTATTTCAAATTATCCGATGATGTTCCTAGCAACAAATCTTTACATCTTTAGAAGCATACAGATGCTTAGCACCCCTTAGGTCAGAGTTTGGAAAATGATATGGAATAGTGATGAAGAATTTATTCTCTAGAGTCAGATATGCTGAATCTAAATTGTGGCTCTAGTTTTACTAATTGTGTAACCTTGGTAAAGTAAACTCTCACTCTCTAGTCTGTACAATTGGGATAATGGCAGAACTACCCTTAAAAAAACTTGTGTGACAACTAACAAATCTTGAAATATTTCAGCATGGTAAGTTGACATATTATTAAGTACGTGGCCTGCACTTATTATCTGTATCCTATAAGCAACTGACATCATTTCTGTATCTGTTTCCATATATAACATGTGTGTGTGTGTAATTTTTTATATAATATATGTGTGTGTGTGTATGTGAGAGAGAGAGAGAGAGAGAGAGAGAGAGAGAGATTTAATGAAATGTAGTAAAATAATAACATTTATTGGTACTGTTCTTACAACTTTTTATAGGTCTAAAATTACATCAAAATAAAACATTATAAAAAATAGAAGAAGGATAGGAACATGAATTTGTTATTATGGTGTCAGAGGTGAGGTAGATGTCATCATCTGGTCTACTAAAAACTATTCTAGTATTCGGATTATTTATGATAGGAAGGATCATAATGATTATATATCCTTGCCTCACTTAAGGTTTTTGTTTGTATCAGATTCTAATGATCTACTAATGCTTTAAACTGCCAAGGGGTGGCGAATGGTTTGCTTACAATGAAGACCTGGATAGGTGGGCAGATAAAAACTGTCTCTTCTATTTCAACAGGATAGAAGGACTCTTAACCCAGCAGAAGCTGCCTATGTGCAGCATGAAAGTATATTCTATCTAGATCTACTGTAGACATCACATGTGGCTTTTTTTCACACTTGTTCTGCATGTCTACAGGAAAACAAACCTACTAAAGAGGTGTCATAGCTCTATAATCCTCATTAGACTGGGCACAGTGGAATAAGGAGGAAAGCAGAGCATTCTAAGAGTTTGGGTCATGAGCTGGAAGGTAGAATGTTTTAGGTAGAAGGACTGATGCTGGTTTTAATGTAGGAATCACCAATTCAAGCAAAGGGGCTCAGAGGCGTGATCATTACAGCACAACAGGAACAGCCAGATGAGCCAGCTGGCAGGTTTCCATGATAAATAATAGCCTGCTCCTAGGTCAAATCTAAGGGACAGCCTGCAAACAGGATACTCTAGACAAAAAGTGACCACAACCACAGTGCGAAAAACAGTCCTCCCATGTGCCACTCAGGAATAATGGGTGATTGTGAAACAAGATGGTTAGTAACACCCACACTCTTTACTATTGATCAATGCAATATGAAGGCCAGCTGTCTATATGTTATACCTGAACTGTTTTAGTCAATAAATGTCAATAAAAATCCAGGAGCAGTGTATGATCCATAAGTACAATATAGGTGTTTTTTTTTTCCTGAATACGATTTTTTATTGATTTGACTGGTAGTTGTAAACCCAGTATCTGGCCCATGAAATAATGCTAAGAGAGCTGGCAAGAGGACACACCCAGCTTGTATTTTTTATTCAGTATCCCATTAGATAGATGAATGTTCAGGATGAGAATAAGTATATGCACAGCATATCAGTTGCCACTACCAATTTCTGACTGTTATTGATCTCCACAGTCTAAAGACAAAAGTTAGAGATAAAAGGAAATAAAAATTATTGTGAATTTATCTTTACCTTCATTTAGGAGAATATATGTATTATCAGTGGGGGGAGAGGTCCTCATCCCCACCTGTTGCTAATGGGAGTGGGATTCTTGCAATATCCAGAGAAAATGAATTTTCAGAGACTTGCATGGGTGGATGAAATGTTGTAGAAAGCTTTATTTCTGTGAAATTAAACCCCTGAGAACTTCTGGTTTCATTTCTCTTTGTCCCACTATAGAAGAAGTGTATCTGTAGCTTTAACAGAGCTAGAATCATAGCAAGTGTCCAGAAATTTTGTTACACATTAGAGCAGTATCCAGTCCAGCACCAGGCTAGCTTAGTTTGTGTTCCCAGTTGAAGCTCATCAGCCCATTGCTGTGGGATCCATGTGCCACATGGCTATGTGGCTATGGAGAGAACATGGACAGGAGCAAAGCCAAAGGAGCCAAAGAGCAAGAGCAAGAGAGCAAATCCATTTGGGAGATTATATATTCCCAAATTTTCATGGACTTGCAGTGGCCCAGTTCATTCTGGCCAATAGTTTCTGCTCCAAGGTTGGACTGATAGGCACCCTCCCTGTGCCACCCAACTTTACTGTGCATGTTTCCATCTCCCCTTTGTTGGACCCCTTCCCCCAGTGATCTGCAGGGAAGGGGCAGGTTATTGCCTGCAGAGTGCAAAATTGCAGCTTCCTGGTGAAGCTGCCCAAATGGCTACGCTTATAATGTCTGGCTTTCCCCTTTCCTCCTTTCCTAATTAGCTCCTTTCCTAGCTAATTATAATGCTATCAGCTGTGTTTTCTTGGTATTAAAAAATGCTCATATTATATGCACACAAAATGTTGAATATAATTTCTAGAAGTACTCAGGTGCTCAACCACCTACTATAATTTGGCATGAATCAGACGCCTCAATTCAATAAAGATGAATAGACTGAATATTTGTGAAAAGCAAACTAGTTAAGTTTCTAGTGACCACTTTGTTTTCCCAAGGTATTCCTACATTTTTTATTTATTGAATATGAAGAACAGGAGAAGGAAATCAGCAGTTAACTAATGCAAATAATCCTCACTCCTTTTATTATTTATTGACAAACTCTACCCCACCTTAGACCAACCCAGTATAACTTTGAAAGGCATGACTCCTTGAATGAGAAAATGGCCAATCATTCTGGGAATCTTTCAAAGATGTTTATGAAATTTGAGCTATGAACACTAAACAAAGAAATTCTATGATAATTTGGTTTGAGATTGGGGACTGTTGTTTCAACACATGAAGGTAAGCCTATAGATACACAACCACTCATAACTCAGGTGTGAGGCATCTGGTTATAGAAATTTGTATATTTAAACATTACTTGACTAATCACGTCACCACTGGCTTGCATCTGGAGGCTGCATATAGACAATGCATTTTCTCTCATCTCCATCTTGGCAATTTCTCAGGATGTCCTTAGATACACCCATTTCTCATTAGTTGGCTGTTTGGATGGCTGTTCAGTTGCTTATAATACTTCCTACATTATTCTAAGAAGTTTTAATGAGGCAACTGTAATACATAAACCTCTGAGATGTCAGATTTGGGAAAGATAAAGGTGAGATTCACAAAGATTCATTATGAATTCCTACTCACACAGATCTGGATGACTAGACTAGGACACTGCTGTCCCCTCACCCTCTAGGCAGGAAAGTGTCTTGGGGAAAGTTTCTAAGTTCAGATATAGATATTTTCAGGCTGATGCTCACTGCCCAGTCACCTTGTTGCCCTAGCATCACATGGTTCTTGACCTTCTTCCCTGCACCATCACCTCCTCTGGGTTCAGCTCTATCTTCATTCTCCATCAAAAGACAGCATGCAATTCTACCGGTACTATGTGTCAGTGCTTCACTAGGCACCGTGGCTGCCAAGAGGAACATTTCAAAATCAGTATCTGTATCCTGAGGGCTCTTTCTGTAACAAAGAAGATGGCCCTGTGGACATCTTCAGTTCAATTTAAAGGCTATAAGCATTATGCGGTGAAGCTTATGCAATCTTAGAAGAGAAAATGGGGAAGCTGAGAATGGAATCCCAGAAAAGAGGTCATGTTGGGTGGATCTCAAAGAGTGAGTGGGAGCTGCAAGAAAATAGATGTGGAGGAAAGAGCACTCCCCATGTCAGGAAAACCTACAACAGTGCCTATCCTAGCCTCTCTGGAAACTGCAAATCCACTCAGCTATTTTGTGAAAAAGCTGGAGCCAGAACTCAAGCCTTCCTGTGTCCAGACCAATGGCCTCTTCACTACTTATTCTTGGGGCCATTGCTTTTGGGATGCAGTCTCTGTTAGGTAAAAACAAATCTGACAAATGATTACATGACTGCATTTTTTTCTTTAAATTTTTGTTTCTCTTTTTATTTAATATGTCTTAGATGATGAAAAGGTTTTAAATTACAATTTAAAGTTTTAACGTTTTCCCTCAAATCTTGAACAAAATTGACTGCAGAAATACGTGCTTTATTATGGTTTCTGACAATTGAAAAATAGATGAATTCTGCTTTGAAAAGAAAGACCACCAGTTATCTGTTAGATGATAGTGTGACTTCTCATAAAAGATAAAGATTGAACATCAAATGCCAGCTTCCAAATTAAATGCAAAGTAAAATTTTGAACTATTCAGTGCTTTCTATAATTTAATGGTTCACCATTTTAGCACAATAAGCAAGATAATTTACCAATTAAAAAAGTCTGATATCACATTATGTTTACTAAAATATTTTAATCATTAGGTTAAAAGAAGTATGTTTATAATAGTTCTGAATATGCTAACAATATAGTGAAGCATCCATCTTATATAAAAACGGCTCTTTAAAATTTGGCTTCTGTAAATGCTTGCTTGCTTAAATAATAAGGAAAATAAGACTACTCCCACTTCAGAGAGGCCATTAAACCTTCCCCAGATGAAATTGTCAGTGCTGGCACCAGGCCAACACTTTGGTTGAGGTCTCAAGCCCCAGCACATAGGAGCTCTTTAAGAACTTGCAAAAGGGGCTAGAAACACCCCATATTTGGAAGATAAAGAAGATAAAAACATAAATAAGGAAAATTCTTCCATGTTGAGGCCCAGAATTTGAGAGACATTTTCCTCTGGACTCACATGTAATAAATGTAACTCCATCTCTCTAAGTATTGCTTGGTTCTTCTCTGGTTTTCTGTAACAATAGCTCTAACTTAAATTTGAGTTAAATCTGGCTTCTACATCCCAAGCATGCAAATTATAGCATCTCTTCACTTATCCATTTTTCTGTTCTGTTAAGTGTATCATGTAGAGCAATACTGCCCAATAAAAATATAATGCAAGACACCTATAATTTAAATTTTATAGTAAAAAATATAAAACATTAAAAAGGTTTTTAAAAAAACTTCATTTTTTCCACCCAATGATCCAACATATTATGACTTAAACATGTAATCAATATAAAAATATTATTAAGCCATTTTACATTATTTTTATTGTTGAGCTAAGCCCTAAAAATTGTGTATATTTTACCCTTACAGCGCATCTCAATTCAGACACTACAATTTCATTGAGTAAAGTGAAATAAGTAGAATGTAACCCTATCAAAATATGAAGTTGTGTTGAGTAGCAAATATTTTATAGCGCTTCAGTTTAAAAATTTAAGTTAAGTGAAATTTAAAAAATTCAGTTTCTCTATTGCACTAACTACTTGTAGAGGCTACCATATGGGACAGTGCAGATATAGAAGTTAGAGTGGTAACAAAAAGGAAAACATAGAAGCATTGGGTTTGCTCTTAGTAAGGCATGAAGGGATTATGTAGAGAAAGGGGTCAGAAAGTACACATATAAAATTTAAAATATAAAAAGTGATAAAAATGTGGACTTTGGAATTTGACTAAATTACCTCTGTTGCATTTTTCTGTGACTTCTTTACACTTTAGTTTTCTTATCTGTAAAGTAATGATACCTGGATTACTTGGCTATTAAGATTAAATGAGATAACCTGAATAGTTAGCTTTGAAATCTAGCACATTCCAGAGGTTCAATAAGTTATAAATAGATTTATTAATATTTATGGAATCTGTTTACATGTGAGTGTGGAGAACCTTTGAAGGGTTAACATTTAATCAGTTATTTGTGAGATGTAGGGTGTGGAGAGAAAGAAATTGTGGGAATTAATTTTTTGTAGTTTTATTGCATCTTAGAGTATTTATATAGAAAGTATACCAATCACAAGGATTTAGCTCAATGTATCTAGAAATAAAACACTTAAAGAATCTCAAAGCTCTTCTCATGTAAAAGAAGCCACCAGTAAAAGATTTCCAACATAATAGGTTAGTTTTATCTGTTTGTAAATTTTATATAAATGGACTCATACAAGCTGTATAAATATATAAATGTTTGACTTATTTCACTCAATCACTAATTTGTGAGATTTTTTTAAGTTGTTGTGTTGTACAGTAATTTGTTCTTTCTCATTGCTGTGTTGAATTTGATTATATAGATATTCCCAGGATGCATCTATCCATTCTATAGTAAATGGACATTTGGGTTGTTTCTGTATGGGGACTATATAGTAAATATACTTGCTATGCATCACCAAAATATATAGATAAATTTTGGTGATGTGTATGTCCTGGAATTTGAGTTTTAATTCTTAGACTTTTTGTGAAAGAAAGGACTCACTCATCCTATTGTTTTGTGTGCAGGAACCTTGGATAAGCATAAAGAGTTAGAGGACCTTGTGGCTCAGTTCCTGAATGTAGAAGCAGCCATGGTCTTTGGGATGGGATTTGCAACTAACTCAATGAATATTCCTGCATTAGTTGGAAAGGTGAGAATTTGTTAACATAATTGTCTTCTGCTGTATTTTTTCTAAGAATTATAACTGAGAAGGCCCTTTGATAGAGATATAGCTCAGAAGTTCCTTTTCTGAGGAAAAGCCTAATGGATGTCCAACTTTTAAAATAAATGTACTTGCTTAGTCCAGTACATCATTATAGTCTGGTTTTAGAATGGCAGCCCCAGATATGAGTCAAATTTCATCTTTCATGCAAAATGAGTTGATTTCTTAGCAAAATCAATTACATTTGTAGGCTCCCAACTCATAATCTACAATGTAGACAACACTTATTAAGCGTTTATTTGAACAAAATATTTTGCTTGTACCATTCATTCATTTATTCATTCATTCAATAAATACCTGATTGAGAACCGACTATGTCCTATTGTGAGGCAAGATACAGGACCTACAAAGATGAAAAAGACTTGTGCCTTGTAAATTTATGTAATTTACATTCTTATGGATAAAAAACACACCCAATAAAATAGGATGACTAACACAGAGAAGGCATGTCTATACATGGGGAAGAACAAAGAGTTGCCTTCAAACTCTTCTCAAGAAAGAATATTCAAAGTGGGTGAAATGAGAATCTTTTACTTATCTGTTAAGATAGATAAGTTATTTCCTTAAACAAGGAAGAGGAAATAGCATGGGTAAAGGCCTAGGTTGGGAAGAATTAGAATATAGGGTAGTGGATGGAGAAGGAACCAGAGATGATAGCAGATGCCAAATTGCAGTCTTGCAGTGTAAATCATGTGCAAGTTTTGAAATTCTTCCCAAGAAAAAATGGGAAGTAGGTTGGTTCATTTTAAGTAAAATCAAGTGCCATAACCAAATTTATGTTTTTTTAAGAAATCTGACTCATGACAACTAAATTAATGTATGGCCTTTTATTGGAATATATATATATATATATATATATATATATATATATATATATATATTAAAATAGATGGGAAAAGAATATCTGTAAAAGGCATAAGACAGTATTAGGACAGTTAGGGAAAGATCATTTTGAGCAATATATTACATAATATATAAAAGTTTAATTACAAAAGGAGAATGTTCTTGTTTTTAATAAAAACATGCTGAAGAACTTCAGGGTGAGGTATCATGAGGTTTACAAGTAACTCTCGAATGTTCACCAAAAAAATAATAAATGCACACACATGTCTGGAGTACAGAGTATAGGAATATGCTGGCTGTTGCCTCAAAAACTCAAAACATGTTACATATGAAGTTTCCAAAATATAAGGAAGAACTCACAGATTCTGGTTGGCCATGAAAGACAAATGGCCACCATAGTTTGTCTCTACATTTTGGTTATGGTTGAACAAACTCAAAATTTATAATGTTTTCATTCAAAAGGAAAACTAATTTTATAAGTTGTGATTTATAAGCAGTAAATTAGATGGGGCTTTTCCACATGCCTCAGACTGAATTGCCATTCATACTTTCCCAAATGCAATCTTTTTAACTGTCAATCAGTGATACTCGTATTGCATGAATGTCAGTACAGTGAAGAATGAGAAAGAAAAGACCCTGCCTTTCCAAAGGAAACACAAAAAGTGTCCCAAATAATCCAGCATGGGATTGAAGGGCCCCATCAAGTCCCCAACCCACCCAAAAGTATATCAGTTTTCCTGTCAAACATCAATTCTTTATACAACAGCTGTTGCTGAACCGAGATCTTAAATGACCTTATCTGCTGGAAGTTAAGTGTAAGTGACTAAGGATATAATCCCTTAAAACAACCCCAACTCCATCAGCTAATTGCTTAAGAGTATTTTATTCATAAAGACACCAGATTAAACTTTTGGACTATTAAAACTGAAGTGGGTGTGTGAGTCTATGTTTTAAGTCTCAAAATACCTTACTGTTCCCACATATTATTTTGCCTTCACTTTATTTATTGACCTATGTCATGAGTGTGTTTTTTCTAAACAGGGATGCCTCATTTTAAGTGATGAGTTAAACCATGCATCTCTTGTGCTTGGGGCTCGACTCTCAGGTGCAACCATAAGGATCTTCAAACACAACAGTGAGTATCAATATATTTATCCAACATGTACCACTTGCTTCTAAAAGGACATAAAAATGATTGATGGGGCTTTGTCCTTGCTCTTCAAACCTGGATCTTAGCCTAACGAAACAAAATTGTGTTTATATTCACTACTGGCTTGTTAACCTCTCCTGACCCAGAACAAATGGTTGAAGTGCACTAAACACTCGGATTGTTAAGTGCAACCCAAACACATTAGTGTCACTGTTATTAGTAGCCTTGCAATATGGCCTCTGAAGACATAACTAATCTCTTAGAACTACCATTTAATTATCAGGAGTGTTATAACTCTTTCTTTTCTATTTCTCTGCCTTGAGAAATTTGAAGATTTGTTTAAGTTGTATGTTGTAATCAGGTAAAAAGACATCTTCCTGCCAAAACCAGTTTGGCTCAGTGGTAGAGCGTCGGTCTGCGGACTGAAAGGTCCCAGGTTCGATTCCGGTCAAGGGCATGTACATTGGTTGCGGGCACATCCCGGGTAGGGGGTGTGCAAGAGGCGGCTGGTCAATGTTTCTCTCTCCCTTCCTCTCTGTGAAATATCAATAAAATATATTTTTTTTAAAGACATCTTCCTTAGCAAAATGCTTCTTTTCACTATCCTCATTCACTACAGACTCAGACAACCTCTCCCGACCACACACACACACACACACACACACACACACACACGCACACAGTTTATTCAACTTGATTGAAATGCTCTTTCAGGATCTGAGTTACGTGGTTGGATGAGGAGGAAGAGGCAGAGGCTATTTATTCTTACAGATGGGGCATCCTAGGAAATACTTAAAAGGAGGTAGAGGGTGACACCTGTGTTCAATTGTCTAGCTGTGCTCCTGACTTGTTGTATCACCTTATATAAATCCTTTAATCATTCATGTACTCAGTTTTCTCAGCTGGGAATAAGGGTGTTGAACTATCCAGTTTGCAAGGATCCCCCTGGTTCAGTTTCTGATTCTAATTCATTATTATGATCAGAATTTTTCTTTCTCTCATTGTGTGCACATGTGCGCGTGCACACGCACACGTATACACACACACACATACTCTCAGGAACTCTTGTTTCCTTTCTCTTCCTTTTCACCACCATTTTCTCCTGCTTCTCCCTCCTCTCTACTGTTTCCTTTTCCTCTTCCTTGACACTACCCTCCATACTCCAAGGAAGTAACAAAGACTAAAGTGAGGAGAAGAAAAGTGATAGAGAACTGAGGGAGAATTGTTCCAATTGTTTTGTTCACCTCACAGAAATATCAAACCAAAGAACAATTGCCACATGCGAAGAAAAGCAAAAGAATGCAAGAGTTCTAAAGTGAATCTCCTTTATAACTTGCACTTTTTCTAATGAAAAATATCCTGCTTCCACTGAGTAGGATGAGGTCTGGCTATCCCTTTCTTGAACCATCTTCAGCAGCTGTGTGATTATGAGTACTCTGGGGTCTAGTTCAGAACCAGATCCTTTGGAAAAACCAGACTTGAGGTCCCTCCAACCTAGCTCAATTTTGACAGCCAAATCCATGTTAATTCAAAATATCTTGTCTCCATATTTTTACTTTGTATCAAACAATCAATCTTTGATAGTCACTGATAAGCCAAGTTACATTCCTCCAGTTCCGTTTCATTTACCATTGATTGTCACATCCAGACTCAAATTACGTTGACAGTTGACAATTCATGCTTTGAGTAAACATCTTTTAGGAGTTCAAGAAATAATCTTATTAAGATACCACAGAGACCTAGCCAGTTTTGCTCAGTGGATAGAGCATTGAAGGGTTGCAGGTCAAGAGTACTTACCGTATTTTTCGGACCATAAGACGCACCTTTTCTTCACCAAATAGTGGGAGGAAAAGTGCCTGCGTCTTATGGTCCGAATAGAAGTAGTGCCTGTGTCTTATGGTCCGAGTTGCAGAGTGGCAGCGGGTCCCCCGGGACCTTCCGTGTCCCTGGGGACTGCATATTTGGTGAAGAAAAAGTGCGTCTTATGGTCCGAAAAATACGGTACCTCAGTTGTAGACTCAATTCCTGGCCCAGTCAGTGTGTGTGTGGGAGGCAACCAGTTTGATGTGTCTTTCACATCAATATTTCTCTCTTTCTCTTTGTGTCTCTCCCCCTCCCTCTGTTCTATCTACAAATCAATGGGAAAATATCTTCGGATGAGGATTAACAAAAGAGAGAGACCACAGAAAATGTCTTTAGTATTAGCACAATTATACCCTTTTGATCCTTTGGCATGATAAGTGATTGGTGATCAGAGATTTTCTCCACTTGGGGAAAGACAAAGAACAGCTGGCAAGTATTTGACTGTAATTCCATCCATATATATGGTTAAATGTAACAATCTTGTATAACCCCCTTCTGCATTGTCTCAAGATTGGTTTGTGTGTTTAAAAGAATACAGTAGAAGAGATGACACGTCACTCTTAAGATTATGTTCTAAAGACATTGTAGGCTTCTGCATCTCAGATCACTTATGAGGACATTCAGGCAGCCAAGAACCATGGAAGGAGGACATCTTGACTGATTTCCTGCCAACATCTTTACTGCAGCCTCACATATGTTATAGGCCAGAATACCCAAATAAGATTCCCAAGTTCCCAATTTCCAAAATTTACCAGATAATGCCGAAACTGGTTTGGCTCAGTGGATAAAGCATCAGCCTGCAAACTGAAGGGTCCCAGGTTCGATTCTGGTCAAGGGCATGTACCTTGGTTGCAGGCACATCCCTGGTAGGGGGTGTGCAGGAGGCAGCTGATCAATGATTCTTTCTCATCGATGTTTCTAGTTCTCTATCCCTCTCCCTTCCTCTCTGTAAAAAATCAATATATATATATATATATATATATATATATATATATATATATATTAATTACCAGATAATAAGTGTTTGTTGGTTTAAGCCTCTAAGTTCTGGGATAATTTGTTACATAACAATAGATAACTTATATATCTTCTCTGGCCACCATTGCTGGTATAGAAGCTAAATACCCAAGCATGACTTTCTAGTTCCTCCTTCTTTGAATCTAGAATTAATAGCTCATTCTAAAATGAATGGCTCAGCAGAACCTGAGTTCTTTAACCCAACTTTATTCTCATGGTCACTGGCAAAAAAGTCAAAATAAGACTAGTTAGAAGACAAGCAATTCTTGGTCTACATGGGGACAAGAAACTCGAGAGTCTGCAACACATAGGTCAGGGAGGAAAATAAGATTTGTCTGCTGCTTTTTGAGACAGTTTCCCATGGCAAAGAATATCAGGCTTTGCCCACCATGTTATTGACCCTCTTTTCTAGGAAATGGGGCAAAGTTGGCTTGAAGTGCTTCTTTTCTTATTGGCTAATGCTGATGGGGTAATCATCACCCTCATTCCAGTTCCATAAAGAGTCATCAAAAAGTTTGCTCTTATCCTTGGATATATGGAGTGGATGCCAACAATGTGAACATGTCATTGAAGATTTTTCCATATTTTTGTTCAAACACAAATGTGAAATACAAATGATTTAACCAAAACCATATAATGGGAACAGTTTTAGTCAGAGCCCTATGAAACAACTTTATTTTAAATATTCAAATAAAGCGATGCAGTTCAGCCTCAGATGAGTCCATTCATTACAGCTACTCGGAAATTGCTCTCATGTTGATTCATTTCTCCCAGGAGCTGACCCTGAGACAAGGGTTTGGTGCCAATCACTTATTCAGGAAGTGATCCCAGGATGCACCAGCAGGTGAGCAGAGAATGGAGACAGAGAAGGAAAGGCAGCCAATCCTGGGCATGTTGTCAAGCAAGTTACCCCAATAGACAAGTGGAGCTCAGTCCTACTAGGAAACTATGGGAGAGTGCGTAGACCTACTTCGGTATTATTCCATCTCAGGGGTGAAGGGAGCTGGGACATTTATCCACCAATTCACACTTGAGAGCTGTTGCTACTCAGCCTGAGTTTGTTCCCACAGCCTAAAAAAAAAATTATTGGACCAAGAATGGCCTATCTTTGCAATAAGGAGCTGGGCTGAGGGATATAGGCAGTGTATGTACAACATATGCAAGTGCTCTACTCTAGCTACTGCCAGGCCATATGTGGGACCCAGAGGGCTGTGAGTCTTTGTGTAAAAATCAGTCTATAGTTTATCCTGTTAGTAGCCTGAATTTCAACCCAGATTGCTGACCTTGGCTTCTGAATTCCTCTGGCTCAGTACTAAGAATATCTCCTTGAGTTTTCTCCTGTGGGCAGCTTTGGTGAAATAGTCAATCCTTAGTTTGCTTTGGTGACTAATTGGGTGGCACAAAACAGGCTCTCCAGCATTGCACACCCTAAGTGAAGGCATCAGCTCCAACCAGGCACTAAGTTTGATCTCCACTAGAATTTTAGTGTATTTGAGGAAAATGGGGCATTTGTTTGCCTTTGGTAAACACATCCCCTGGACTGAATATATTAACACCCTGAACATGCCAGGACCTCAAATCCTTGTATAAGGTTTAACTCTCTAGAAAGGTTTATATCTTCTGTTAGAAATTTGGATACATCAAGACCGAGTGATTTTCCCCCCTGAATCTGCTCACTTTACTGGTAATTACATATAATCTGGATTCCAGAGCAAGGTTTCTCAGATTTTCCTGTACAGAGGAGTCACTCGGGGTCTTGTTAAAATGCAGACTCTGTAGATCTTGGGTGGAGCCTGAGTTTCTGAATTTCTGACAAGTTTCCAGGTGACGCCAATGCTGTCGGTGCAGGACCACACAGGAAACAGCTAGGCTGTAGACCATCTCTGTCCTCAAGTGAGCCACAAAGGGCTTTTTTAGCTAGCTTTGGAGAGGAAAAGCAGTATTTTCGGCTAGGGGAGTTGCCATGAGGTCAATGGGCTGGGCAGGCCAAGAATTTGGAATGGTTTACAGGGGGAAAGTGGAGGAGAAGAAGTGAGACTCTACCTAGAGGCATTTGATGGCCAAGAGGAGGAAGAACAAAGAGTGCAGTGTTACTGAGAAAACTGATTTCTACCTCATCTGCACAAGGAAGGCTCATGAGGGCTATTTGAGTTGAAGGTCAGACTTATAGAAATCATTTTGACTACTTTATAAGCCATTACTTTGAGTCAAAGCAGTTGGTTTCAAAGAATACAGCCAACATTCATTCCAGTTGTCCTTGCTGGCACCTTGACCCAAGATTCAGTATCCCAGAACTAACCTCTGAGCTTTCATGTTGTTTCTGAGTTACATCTCACCTCCTTGTATTGACCCCATTCACTTAGAGATCCCATCTCAGTACTTTGTCTAATTCTACAGGCCCTTTCCTGAGAATCAAAGCCTTACTTACATGTTGCCTTGGGCCTTAGTGCATGTGGCACACTATGCACATTCTTCCTGCTCTGCCTGTTCTTCATTCCATTTCCCCAAGTCAGAGTTACAAATATGAACCCTCCCCCTCCCCAAGGTACACAGACCCTGCCCTAGTACCTGTCTCACTCTCCAACCCAGTCCAGGTCCTTGCTCCCAGCTTCCTTTTGCACTCTTCCAAGAAAATCATTTGCTTCATTGACCTAACAAAGGCCATGCAACACCTGCCCACATATTTATAGAGCCATCATCAGGGAAACCAGAACTGCACAGTATTTACCCAACCTGCTTTGAAAAATGTAAAGCACCAAATGTTCAATACATCAGAGTCCTCAATGATCTTGTGAAAAAGAGACTTTATAAATGTGACTTTGAGGAAAGCATTTGCTGTGCTTGCCAAAGCTGGCCATTATTATAATGTTTTCCACCAAATGCTAAATAAGGGGCAGTCTTAAGAGTAAAAATAATTTATTTATCATTGTTCACACTTATTTAAGTACCTATTGCTTAATATTTCACATTTGGGTTTAATATTGAAGGATGAAACTGGAGAAATAAAAGGCATGGGAGAAATTTATTTCTCTGAAGAAATTAAAGGAATGGGAGAAAAGATGGGGACCAAGGAATTTTAAAAAATAGCAGGTAGCCTTTCTGCACTATCCAACCATAATTTTACTGAAGCAATAGCTGTTGAGTGCTTATCATTTGCAAACATGAGTGTATTTTTGGCGCTCGGCCCATGGAATAGAGAACCAGAGGGTTTATCTAACTGCAGCTAGGGTTTGTGGAGCTTTGAATGATGTTAGATGGACCACCAAAAAGGCGGGGAAGCATATGAAAAGTGGAGGCTGACATTCATGCCAACTAGGACCAGGGGTCCTGGATCCAGGAAGGAAAAGGGCATTCAGGGATGGGCAGTGCAGGAAGTGCTTATGTTTTAACACAAGCTCGATTGCCTAAGAGAAGAGGAAGGAGGAAGCCTTGGCAGAAGAAACAGTGCCGTCCCTGTACAGCGAAGAAAGAACAAAGCCAAATATCCAGTTCTTATCTTCTGGAAGACACTCTTCAAACTACGCCCAACCTTTCTGCTTAGAAGACTGTGGCTAGCTTCTTTGTTTCCTTGCTCCCTCTTTATACAGGATCTTATCTGCAGCTTTCCCAGATCCCAGAGGCTTGGAATTTGGGACAGGTCCAAGAACAAACTCTCAGAGTGTAGTTGTCACCCAAGCCTGATTCTAGGTTTTGGCACAGATTCGGGGCACTCCAGTATTTAGTAATTCAGGAGTCCAGTACCCATGTCTGGCTATTCACCTGATACCAGAATGTGGTCTCATGCTTTCATTTTTTATAGCTATACATTCAGTACCCACCCAGCCAGCTGGCTCCTCTCAGCCCTTCACAAACCAAGGGAAACAGCCGTGGTGAACCAGACTTAGCGACCAATAATGTCTATGGCATTGTTGATACTCAAGTTTGTGGTGACTACAAATCCACAGTGTGTGATTATAAATTTATAACAACGTTGCACAATAGCGCTGTGTATGTGCACCTTGATGGCATCAAATTTATTCTTATAATTTCTGAATCTCAGAGTTTTCTTTATACCCTGATAAGAAAGTGGTGGTTTCTTTGGATTTGGGATTTGTTTTTGTTTTGGAGATTTGTAGTTGTTGGTTTTATAAACCTTCTGGCAGTAGTTTGCTCATCTGGAAAAACAGACACCTAATCACTCTCCCCTACTTCTCAGAGCCGCCATGAGGATTAACATAATGCAAGCATAAGTGCTCTAATAAACATCAGTGCTTAAAAATCTCTTACAGATGTTAGTATGGGGCTTGCTAAAACAGTAGAACCTCATAAGGCCTGCAGAACATAAGCATCAACCTCCAGAACCAATACCTTAAGAATTAAGAGAAACCACCCAGGTGCTAACTTGGGTCCAGAAGCCCATGCTAAGTGAAGTCATCCCTTTCTGTCTTGTTTCTGTGGTTCAAAGAGGTCAGTGTGTTTGTCCCCTGCAGGGGAAAAATGGCTGATTGCTTTTCCCTCTGCTCAAGGATTCCAGGGTGTGGACAACAGGGGTTCTGTGAAGTTCCACCAACAGCCTCTCCCCATGGAACTCTCCATTCACACCGAGCCTCTCACAGGAGGCCCCTGCCAAGGGCTGGGACTCATCTGCCTTCCATCTGCAAAAGGCATAAATCACACCCCAGCCACAAAAAGGCTTGTTTTCAGGTCCCACTTGTTATTTTTAAAAAGGAGAGAAAGTTCTCTTTTCTTTAGCAGAATCCATTTTAAATTTAATCCTGAACTAAGTTATGTCTTTTTGATTGCATAAACCATACAAAAATCTATTTATGTCTAGATTTTGAAAATCTTAGATTATCCATTTTTATTTTTAATATTTTTTATTGATTTCAGAGAAAAATGGAGAGGGAGAGAGAGAAACATCAGTGATGAGAGAGACTCATTAATTGGCTGCCTCCTGAAAGCTCCCCACTGGGGATCGAGCCACAATTCGGGAATGTGCCCAGGCCAGGAATCTACCCGTGGCCTGCTGCTTCATGGGTGGATGTTCAACCATTGAACCACACCACGTGGTCTGAATATTCATTTTTAAATGACTGCTAAATTTGTTCTCTTAGGTATGTTTTTATTACTTTGGCATTGGACCCACACTCACTGTGTCATTTCTGTACAAAATTATAAATTTCAAGTCACACAAGAAAACACACTAAGCAGGAGTACTCATATTCATAATCTTTTCATTCCTTTCAGAGACTAGCAGGCTTGTGGTAGATTATAGAAAAGGGGACTGGTTCCCCCAATCACCTGGGTTCCTTCAACATCATAACAGCAAAGCAAAAGTGAAAACAAGATGTCAGTGCAGGGGAAGGTTTATTATCCCTGAAATTCTCAAAATGAGAAAGCTGCTTTTGGTTTCTTTGGCTGCCATCTAGTGGTGAATGACATAGTGCCAATAAAACACTACATCTGTATCGACGACTCTTCAAAGCAAAAGCAAAAACGCAGTTAATTAGGTAAATATTATTGCAGACATGAGGCTTTTCTAATAAGTCATAGTTAGTTCTAAAATGTCATTCACTTTCCTGTTTTCTGTTCTGTATTCTATTTCATAGAGGCAAAGGATTCTGTGATCATTATGGATTTAATACTAACACTGTACACCAGGACCAGGGCTATAAGAATTAATAAAATAATGTCCCTGCCCTCTGTGGAGGATGAAATCAAATAATGGAAAGCATTGTGAGTGCTTTTTAAAAAGAATAAATGAGTCGTCAGGGACACCAAAAATAAAGAAAATCTGTATTATGAGTTGAGGTTGATGGAGTGATTGGGAGTTCTCCAGACAGACAAGAGGGAAAAGCATAAAGAGGAGTTAGAGGCTAGGTGTTGGGAAACTCTGAGAGCCGGTGTCAGGGAGCTAAGGCAGGAGCAAGGTCAGGAAGGGCCTTTGAGGATGCATTCAGTAACTCCTGTAATCCCCCTTACCCATGGTTTCACTTCCGTAGCTTCAGTTACCCTCAGTCCACCATGACCTGAAATATTAAATGGAAACTCCAAAAGTGAACAATTCATAAGTTTTAAGTTGTATGCCATTCTGAATGTGGTTAGCTCAAATGTACTTGAACAATTAAAAAAATACCTTACGTAACTAGTTCCCCGACTCCTCCACAATTTTATTTCAAAGGAATACCTTATGGCCTCATTGCGGATAGCCCAGTTGCCGTGTGGAAAAATAAGTGCACCAGCCGATGCATTCACCCAGCTGTGGGGGAAATCCGAAAGCAGAGATCCAAACACAGACTGGGGACTAAAAGACAAAGTTGAGGGTTCTCCGTTGAGATAAAAAAAATCTTAGCTAACTAGAGCCTGGACCAGTGATAAGCTCATGAATACCTGCCTCTTGAGAGCTTGTGTGCAATGGCTAAAACCAATGTTGACTGTGCTTTGTTAGATTTATCTTTGCCAGGTTTCTCTTTGTGAGCATTTTAAATGGAATCTCTAATGCTAGTGGCCACTATATAACAGTCAGATCAGCAGTTCCATAGCATCCCTATCTTTTCCAATTAACATTGGATTCTAGGTCTAAAGTACTTCAGGCTCAGATCCTCAAAAAGGGAGAGCTTAGTGAGGGCAAAGAAATATATAGTAATATAATGAGTGTAAAAATACATGCACATAAACCTCACCTATTTTTTCTCTCTAGGATTTGCAGGTTAAACACACACACACACACACACACACACACACACACACACACACACACACAGCTGGGTTGGTAGGCAAATCTTTCCCAAGGGTCTGTCAATCAAAGCCCAGTTACCTACATTTGATTGCAGACAAATGAAAAGCCACCGCTTATTATATTTGACATCCAAAGTTAACAAGAAAAATCTAGCAGACATTCATCCTTCCTCCTTCTACGTCACGGTAGAGAGTGATAAGAAGGGATAAGGGCTCTGACAGAAAAAGGTAGAGGTTACAAATGTGGGTCAGGTACAGGACTTCCTTGGGTTCAAATCCTGGCTCTGCTCTTTATGATCATAGACCTCAGGCAATTTAGCAGACCTCTCCATGCCTCAGTTTTCTTCACCACAAAATGCAGATACCTCCTCCTTGGGCTCGTTGAGAGAAATAAATGAGTTATGACCAAGAATGTGATTTGAAGGACTGCAGGTAAGGCTCAGTAATTGTCAGCTATTATCAATGTGTCAGAAGTATCCAAATATTTTGCAAAAAAAAAAGGCTGGTTGTCCCACTGCCTTCAAGTGTTGACAACTCTGAAGGTGGAGGCTCCCAGAGCACAGGAAGTGAGCCAGCTGCCAGCACTCCACCACCCCAGGCAAACTCAACCAAACACTAACATGCTTGTGTCTTCAACACGAGGGTTAGCTCATTATACCTCTCACTGTTCCTTTCCACCTGGCAAGAAAGCATACATGTAAACTGTGCATTTAATGTAGAATTTCCTTCTCTGTTAGGGCAGGAAAGGAGAATCTTTTAAGAGCTTTTTAAGCCATGTGCCTCCAGCAGAGGTTTATTCTGCCTGCTATGAAAACCCACCTAGTCACTTGTCAGACTCCAACTGTACTAAAAAGATGACCCCTCTACCTTATCCCCTCCCCCCCTCCTCGACTCACCAGGTATTCTCTGATTCCAATTTTGTTCTCTGAAAATTCAGGTCTCAGACTGAGCCTAAAAAAACCTGCCACCTCCCAAAAAATCATGAGGAAGGAAAAAAAATAATTCCTCTCGTAACTCAATTTTTTTTGTATTATTTAAAGACATGCAAAGCCTAGAGAAGCTCCTGAGAGATGCTGTAATCTATGGCCAGCCTCGAACCCGCAGAGCTTGGAAAAAGATCCTCATCATGGTGGAGGGCGTTTACAGGTATGTAAATAACCGGAGACATTTCAACACTAAGAAGCCCACAGCAAGCTGACAAATGGGGAAAGGCTGACCTCCACTAGCAAGATGGGAAAAAATGGGTGAGATTTAGAATGATGGAGGGGTCCAAGCTAAGCTATGAATGTGAGCTCTCAAGCCTTGGGTCACGCATCTTGGCAGCTAGCAAGCTTGTGAAGGCTTATTTAGAAATATCATCACTGTGCATTGCTGACTTGCATTGATTCTTTCTTCTACCTGTGGCTGCCCATAGTTTCAAAGGCCTTTGGGGACTGGGTAATTCAACACCAGAATGCTCTTTGCCTTTACAACTCTAGTAGATATTGCCCATGGGCACCTGGGTGTCCTTACCTAGACATGCAGCCAGCCTCCAGTTGTTTGCTGATCTTGGCCAGTGGTTGGTATCAGAATACAAAGGGCCTGCTCATTTCCCTCAACCTGAACTGCAGGTCTCCACAGAGAGCCAGGGGCTGGGGAGGGAGAATGGTCTTGGCTCTAGCCGACACCCTTCTGAGCCAAGCAGACAAAACACCCCATTAAAGCCTTTCAGGGTTGCGCTTCTATATTGCAGCTTGTGGTTGAGTTTGCCTCATTCCCTAACTGGATTGATTATCATTACTGAAATGGAAATGTCATCTAAGCTCTCCTTCTGTTAGATACCTTAGTCCAAGAATCAAGGAAACATTATCTCAGAGTTGCTCACTCCTAAATCAATTCTCAACCAATCTTGTATTAGAGGAATGGAGGAAGATGTTTCCTATGAGATGATTATAGGAAATTGAAAAATATAAAAAGAAAGAGAATGAGGGCTTAACTTCCCAACAAGGATGAATGTGGCCACAGAGGAGACTTGGGGAACAGAAGCAGCGGGTTTTTTCATCCAGCTAATCTAATTGGTCCCAGAGTGCATGTTGTTCCTCTTATATAAATAAATGACAAGCAGCAGACGAAATGTGTCTACATCTATTTTTGGGGGAAAATATAAGTGCTTTCTCCAAAATTTAAAATTATCATCATCCTAGTATCATTTTTCCCCTCTAGTATTTACTGCCCCAATAGCTGGTGTTCTGGCCATCCCCAGTGCTACTGTGGAGTTGAAAAATTGACCTTTTGAGTTTCTAGTAAGCCACTCTCTGCATCACCTACCGAGACTCCTCAGATGTGTCCTGTTTATGAAATCTCTGGTATCACCCTAGACCAGTATTCTCAACCAGGATGATTTCTTACCCACAACTCACCCCCACCCCATGCACATTTGCCAATTTTCAGCCGTCACAAATGCAGATAGCACTGGCATCTAGTGGGCAAAAGGCTAGGATGCTGCTGAACAGCTTTCAGTGCACAGAGCAGTCTCCTACAGCAAAGGGTTATCCAGCTTCAATGTCAACAGGGCTGAGGTGGGGACACCCTGCTGTAGAATAATTAACTATTCACCGGCTCTGAACTTGCTACTTTTAGGAAATAAGCTCACATTGCCGTAGGTTGTCATAACTGCAAGCATAGACCTTTCTTCCTATGAGATTTGTGCCAGCTGCCAGCCTGGAGGGGAGCCCTTATCTAAACACCTGTCACAGGGCCTGGAATAGCGGGAGGACCTATCAGCTGAGGAAGAGCAGACTGGGCATCTCCGTCAACCAGAGCAAACAGAATCCCACTGAAAATAAATAGACCTTGACTCCACTACAGGAAAGTTGCATTTTAAGCACTTTGATCATGGCTGAAATTAAGTGGGCCACCAGCGTTTTTACTCTTAGATATTCCCATCAGTAACAAGAGAAATCACTCCAACAGCAGGACCTGTTCATGGCTACCCTAGGTCTCATCCTACCGTGACCTTGGGACAGGAGATCCGAGTGTGGATTCCTGGCTCTAAGCCAGCCCAGCATTAAACCGCAACTTCAGCTTCACTAGTAATGATTGACCGTTCTGTGATCCATTGCTGCATAACAGAACACACCAAAATGGAACGGCTTACACAACAATGAGCTGTTATTTCCCATGCTTCCTTGGACTATTTGGACCAGCTGAGCAGTTCTCCTTCTGCTCTGCATGGTGTGGGTTAGGGGTCATTCGTTATGCTGGGTGGTCAGCTGGGGCTGGGACATCCAAACTACCTCACTCCCACATTTGGGCTCTTAGTATTGGCTGTTGACTGAGGTGCCTGGTTCTCTGCCCTTCCCTGGGGTCCTTTTTCTATATGTAGACTCATCTCACTCAGCTGGAGCTTCCTCTCAGCATGGCGGCTGGATTCCAGGAGAAGGAAAGCAGAAGCTGCCAATCTTTTGAGGGCAGAGCTTGGAGCTGGCACAGTATCACTTCTGCCACACTCCTTTGGTTCAAGCACATTGCAAGGCCAGCCCAGATTCAAAGGGAGGGAAAATAGAGTGGCTTCTTGATGGCTTATGTGTTCAGGGATGGGAAGATGTGTAAGCAGCCACCGTTGGTGGGGATCTACCCCAAGGGCTCCATGAACCTGGCATGTGGCTTGCCATCACAGAGAGGTTCCTTTAATCTTGCCAGAAATATCGTATTTAAATAAGACAATGAACTAAAAGGCTTCATTCATAGATAAGAAGTAGAACACCTCTTAGACAGTCCTCAGTGCCTCCTGGGGTCTCAGTTTCCTCAATTGTATAAAAAGGCTATCCTAGAATAGAGTTCTGAAAGATATGGATGTTCTCAGTTGATGCGGCCACCAAAAATGAAATTATTTCCCACAGATTTTTCCAAAGGGTCAGGGTTATGAATGTGCAATCAATAGTTTACAAAATGCACTGCCACTATGAACACATACCTTACTGATATCTACAGGAGCCTCTTTTGAACTTTCACTCTCAAATTTTATCTCTTGTTTGTGGCCTCTCACCATGGCCAAAGTCCTCCCACTACAGGGAGCTTACCAAAATCAATGTTTTCTTAACTCTGAAAGAGAGCAGTCAGCCAAATCAGAAAGTTTTAGGCAGGTAACAGGTAGAAACAGCTAGATACTAACGCCAAGAAGTCAGTAAACTCAACAAAAGCAGTTGTGATCATAATAAAATCAATAGTAATAGTCATGTCACTACCAATCAATCATGTACACATTATTCTTTACATATATAATATAGAAGAGCCAGGATTTGCAGGGAGGCCTGGGATCTGGATTCAAATCTTGTTGTTGCTGCCTACCACTGAGTAACCTTCATAAGGTTCTTTTCTTCTTCTTCTTTAATATTTTTATTGCTTTCAGAGAGGAAGGGAGAGTGAGAGAGATATAGAAACATCAATAATGAGAGAGAATCATTGATTGGCTGCCTCCTGAGCACTCCCTACTGGGGATTGAACCCATAATCCAGGCATGTGCCATTGACTGGAATCAAACCTGGGACCATTCAGTTCACTGGCCAATGCTCTATTCACTGAGCAAAACCAGCCAGGGCTATAATGTTCTTTTTTAAGTGTTAGATGAGGTCATATAAGCTAGAGCTTGCCAAAGCCCAGCCCACAGTAAGTCTGAACCAAAGGTAGCTTCTTTCATCATTAAATTTATTTTCAGTTGAGGAAGTTGCAACTTGGAAAATTACCATCTGTGTAGTGAATCTGTTTGCTCTTCAACCCATCTTGAGGAGGGGTGTCAGAGGAAGGAACCCACATTGATCATATTTCTACTTCTTGCTAAAAATTTCCTATATGCCATCTTGAGTAAGCCTCTCCAGGTCTCCTGAGGTTATTGTGAGGATGAAGACATCGAGGCTCCCAGGCCAGGACAACTTGCCCCAGGGCAGATAACTGAGATGAAACAGAGCTGGGATTCAAACCAGGTGGCCCTGCTGGGACAGAGGCCCAGTGTAAACAGGAAGAGTCAGCTAATGTGTCCACATCTAATGAAGTAAACATGGAAACTACAAGGTCATCCATTTGACTTTCAACCTTTACCTATCAAGGACTTAGGTTCTTTATCTCTAAAATAGAAAAATTGAAACTCAAAGTCTGAAGTTCCATGATTCCATGATTTGAATTTTAAAATTACAATAGTAATATTTAAGTATTCTGATCTGTATTTTCCTTTAAGCGTTATTTTAAAATCACATTCTTCTAATTTTGTGTCTCTGAGAAGTCTAGTTTTTGAATCATTGCAGTTTAGAAATCTCAAAATTACTAATATATATATATATATATATATATATATATATATATACACACACACACACACACACACACACACAAAAGAAGGAGAGAGGGGTCCTTAAATAATCTGAGATATAAACTAGCATAGCTGTAACACACACTTTCACAATAAAATTAACCAAGAAATAATATCCAACCCTTCAAAAAAAACACATATATAAAGAAATCCTGAAGTTTCAGAATGCCATTTTCTCTAAAGATATAAGCCGTTCTTCTCCTCAAATGTAGGCTTAAGGATTGAGAACTTCTGTGGTAATCTCTAACCTATGCCTCTATCATTGAAATAAATAGAGACAAAGAAAAACACTAGTTACTCTATTTTTAATTAGTCTTAGCTCTTTTTGCTCTCTCTTTCCCCTTCCTTTCTTCTATTGGGTTAATTCTTTGGGCCCACCAAAGAGATTTTTCCACCATGTAAGTTGGCAAACTACCAGTTTAATTCCCAATCCTGCCAGTGGGTAATATGGTTTATATGGGGAGGAGAAGGTGGTGAGAGGGAGATTTCCAAAAAGAGTCTTGTCACTTAGCTAATACACTATGTAATATAAAGGATATAAAGAAATTATTCACTGACTTGCTGGTTTAAAAATAATTCAAATTCCTGCACAGAGCTTCAAATTAACTGGTGGAATTATCTTACCTGTAGTATATTTTAGTTGATTTTCTTCTATTGAAGTCAAAAGAAAACACAACTTTCCATTCAGGAAGAAAGAATAAACACTCTTCTTTTTTTCTACTTCGTTTTGACAGCAATTCACAGGAATAGCATAGATACCGTTTATGCATGCACCAAACTCAATATCCCTCTATAGGAAAATGGTTCAATTCAAATAGGGTCACAATGAGATAATGAAAACTTAGTGCGAGTGAATATAACTCTTTATAAAGGCTGAGTTCTCCTTAGACTCAAGTGTGCCCTGCATTAACTCCAGAAATCTGCAGTATCGTAGAGTCATTAATCTTACAGGGAGAAATATAAACCAGGTGGGCAGACTCCTAACATCAGCTAGACCAGCCCCAGCGAAGGATGGCTAATTAGCTGCCCCCAGTGTCTGCAAACTGTTCAACATTAACTCTGGCTCCTGCCAAATTCAGTTCCAGAACAAAGAATGGTTATTTGTGACATGTCAAGTTTTTTAGTATATTTGTGTTACCAACTTAAAACAGTTTAAAGATGAGAAGTAAATTCTAGCATTCTGAAGGCAGAGAGCCATTTATTATATATGACACCCATATGCCTCTTTCCTAGAAGATGCAACCCAGAGCATTGTCAAGGGCTCCCGCTTTCTCAAGGGAGGCCTCATCAAGCCACCTTCTCCTAGGCTCTTCCTAAGAACAGGAACAACCCAGTGAGCATGCATTCATATATCAGACACTTTACCAGAACTATTTATCATCATTCTTATAAAGAATTTATAAGAAGGGTCCCGTCATCATGCTTATTTTACATACTAGAGACCTTGTGCACAGGGGAGGAGGTATGTTTATCAGCCCAGCCTGCACCCTCTCCAATCTGGAACATCCCTCTCAATCCAGGACTGCTGGCTCCCAATCGCTCGCCTGCCTGCCTGCCTGATTGCCCCCTAACCATTCCCCTGCCAGCCTGATTGATGCCTAACTGCTCCCCTGCCAGCTCAATTGTCCCTAACTGCCCTCCCCTGCATGCCTGATTGCCCCCAATTGCCCTCTTTTGCAGGTCTGGTCCCTCCCAACTACTCTCCCCTGCAAGCCTGGTCCTTCCCAGCTACCCTCCCCTCCCCCCTATAGTCCTGGTTGCCCCCAACTGCCCTCCATTACAGGCCTGGGTTCCTCCCAACTGCGCCCCCCCTGCAGGCCTGATCTCTCCCTACTGTCCTCTTCTGCTGGCCTGTTTCCCCCCAAATGCCCTCCCCTTCAGGCCTGGTCCCCCGACTACACTCCCCTGCAGGCCTTGGTCCCCCCAACTGTCCTCCCCTGCAGGCCTGATCATCCACAACTGCCCTCCCCTGTATACTATATTGTGGTGGCCATCTTGGGTCCACATGGGGCAGCCATCTTTGACCACATGGGGGTGGCCATCTTTGTGTGTTGAATGACGAATGATGGTCAATTTGCATATTACTCTTTTATTAGGTAGGATGAGAAAACTGAGGCACAGAACACCATATAAGTCTGCCCACATCCTCAATTTGCAAGTGATATGGCTACAACCTAAGCTTAGGTGATCAGATGGCTATACCTCCTCCTCCTCAGTGAAACAACTTTAGCAAGCAATTGATCTAAGATCATATCGGAATTAACTTACAAACTTATGTAAGAGAAGATGGTTCTGTTTGGTCTTCATTCAAATCTGAAAATAGTCATTCAGAACAAAGCACAAATGAGATAAGCTGAACTTTGTTAAAATTAAAAATTAAGAACCTCAGTTTTGCAAAAGACAGTGTCAAGAGAATTAAAAGACAAGCCACAGACTGGAGAGATAGCTGCAAAAGATATAGCTGATGAAGGACTGTTATCTAAAATATAAACAAACTTGCCGAAACCAGATTGGCTCAGTGGATAGAGTGTTGGCCGGCAGACTGAAGGGTCCCAGGTTTGATTCCGGTCAACGGCATGTACCTTGGTTGTGGGCACATCCCCAGTAGGGGATGTGCACCAGGCAGCTGATGTATGTTTATCTCTCATCTATGTTTCTAACTCTGTATCCCTCTCTCTTCCTCTCTGTAAAAAAAATCAATAAGATATATTTTTTAAAAATAAAATATAAACAAACTCAAATTTCAACTGTCAAGAGACAAGCAACTTGATTAAAAATGAGCCAACAAACACCTCACAAAAGAAGATATACAGATGCAAATACACATATGAAAAGATGCTCCACTATGTTATCAGAGAATTACAAACTGAAACATCAATAAAATACCTACACACCTATTAGAATAGCCGAAATAGGGAGCACTGACAATATAAAATCCAGGCAAGGATGTGTCACAACAGGAGCTCTCATTCATTGCCAGTGGGACTGCAAAATGTGCAGCCACTTTGGGAGACAGTCTGGCAATTTCCTACAAAACTAAACATACTCTGATCTACAATCCAACAGTCATTCTCCTTTGCATTTACCCCAAAGAGTTGAAAATGTGTGTCTACACAAAACCCTGCACATAAATTTTTATAGCATCTTTATTCATAATGATCAAAACTTGGAAGCAACCAAAGTGCCATTCAGTCTGTGAAGGGATAAACAAACTCTGATACATCCAGACATCAAATATTAGTCAGTCTTAAAAAGAAATGAGCTATCGAGCCATGAAAAGCTGTCAGGGGAGAAGGGGGAACTAAATGCACATTACTAAGTGAAAGAAGCTAATCCAGAAAGGTTACATAGTATAAGATTCCAACTACATGACATTCAAGAAAAGACAAAATATGGAGACAATAAAAAGATTATTACAGTGGACTTCTAGGACAGTGAAAATAATCTGTATGATATAATGATGACAAATGTCATTATATATACATTTGTTCAAACCCATAGAATGTACAACACCAAGAGTGAACCCTAATGTAAACTATAGACTTGGGGTGATAATGTGTCAATGTAGGCCCATCAATTAAAACAAATGTGCCATTCTGGTGGGGAATGTTAACAATTCGGGAAGTCATGCCTATGTGTAAGTATACATCGTGGAGTATATGGGAAATCTCTGTATCTCCCACTCAATTTTGCTATGAACCTAAAACTGCTCTTAAAAAAAAAAATGAAGTCCTTTAAACACACACACACTCCCTCCAAACCAACACCATTGGCCTGGGTAATCGTACAACCAGCTGGACTGTTTTGATTGAATTGACCTAACACTTAAGTTTATTTTTAAAAATGTATTAACTTTAATAAATAAACTAATCAGGAAGAAAGGAAAAGTTCAACTCTCTGTTTGCGTCAGTTGATTAGCTCTTGAACAGAATTGACGGGCTGCTTGAATTGTTTGACAAACTCCTTTGTGTGGTGAGGGTGCGAGTCTGTGTGTTTTCATAGAACTCCTGTCAATGCAGTCCAAACTGTGTGTGGTGGGGACACAGCTTCCCAGTGTTCTGAGCGCTGATTCAAGTCAAAAGTTCTTTTACATCCCCTGAGTTCCAGAGGTGCCATGTAAATATAAGTTACAATTTTACTTATGTATTCACTTCATATTTTTCCCAACGCTGGAGAACTTGAAGTGTTTTTGCAATTTGCAATACCATGAAACCTTCAGCACATAGGGCTCAAAGCAAAACAGTTTATCTACAGCGGTAGTTCTTCAAGTATTGTCCCAGTGACCAATATGGGCCTCTCCTGGGAGCTTGGTAGAAATGCATCTTCTCATCCCATCCCAGACCTATTAAGTTAGAAACTCTGAGGATGGGCCCAGAGATCTGTGTTTTGATAAACCACTCAGGGGATTCTCATGCTCACTGCAGATTGAGAACCGTGGCCCTAAAGGAAAAGAAAGAGGGGACACCACCAGATGCCGCAAATGAACCCCTGACTTCCAGTGAGTACAGTCTCCGGCATCCTCAGTTCTGGGTTCCACCGTTTCAATTACATGTGGTAAACCACAGTCCAAAAATATTAATGGAAAATTCCAGAAATAAACAATTCATATGTTTTAAATTGCACTCCATTCTGAGTAGCATGATGAAATGTCTCCATTCCACCCAGGATGTGAATTAGCCCTTTGTCCTGAGTATCCACACTTGTGTACACTGTCCCACTATCAGCCACTTAGTAGTTGTCTCAGTCATCAGACCAGCTATCAAAGAGAGAGCCCACATAATTGTTCCATTTTATTATTTGTGATTATTGCTACTCTCTTACTGTGCCAATTTGTTTATTTTTTAAAATATATTTTTTTATTTATTTCAGAGAGGACAGGATGGGGAGAGAGAGATATATAGAAAAATCAATGGTGAGAGAGAGTCATTGATAGGCAGCCTCCTGCACACCCCACACTGGAGATTGAACCAGCAACCTGGGCATGTGCCCTGATATGGAATCAAACAGTAACCTCCTGGTTCATAGGTTGATTGATGCTCAACCTTTGAGCTATGCCAGCCCAGCTTATTTTGCTAGTTTATAAATTAAACTTTATCCAAAATATGTGTATAGAAAAAATACATATTATATATTGGGTTCAGATTACCCTTGGTTTCAAGCATCCACTGGGGTCTTAGAATGTAGCCCCAAGGATAAGTGGGGATGACTGTATGAAGAAGAGATCCTAAGAACTTTCTATTGTGCTTTCATTAACACGATGTGCCCTAAATAAAGTTATTTTGTGAGTTTTTATTCCTTCTTTCAATCTTTGGCAGTTCAAACACCGAGTTTAGGTCAGATGGATCTGGCCAAATAGACAGTGGCAGATTGATAAGGATAGATCACATAGAGCAATTTAATTAAAATTAGCAAAAATGTCCCAAACCTATATTGGTGAGTCCAATTAAATTAGTCATCTTTACAAATAAATTTATCAAGAATGCTGTGAGCTCCTTGTTGACTTGGGAATTAGCTATAACAACTCAAAGCACTTAAACCCACTGACTGTCACTTTTTCATCTAAAATTCTGCTAGATTAGCCTTATAAGATTGAGAAGGCTATCTCAGCCAAATAAAATATCCCTTAAGAAGAAAGGAGTATGTCACATCTCTGTCACCCCTGACTGGCATCAGGACAGGCCTGACTGAGAAATACTGAAAAGGAAAGTGAGACAGAGTTTCCCAGGAGGGTACACAGGAGTGATGAACATTTCTCCTTATGCCCTAGCATGGAAGGTTCCATTGTGAATCTGCCCCAGATCGTGGCTCTAAAGAAGAAATACAAGGCTTACCTCTACATTGATGAAGCTCACAGTATTGGGTCTGTGGGCCCGACTGGCCGGGGAGTAGCGGAATTCTTTGGAATGGACCCTCAAGATGTCGATGTGCTTATGGGCACATTCACCAAAAGCTTTGGAGCCTCGGGAGGTTATCTAGCTGGAAAGAAGGTAAGAGAGGGACTTCTTGTGTCTCTGTAAACCTTGAACAATTTGGGAACGCTGTCTGAAGGCTTCTCTGGGTTCCCCACACCTTGCTGAATCACAACAGAAGTTTCACAGCCAAGGAGCACCCAGAATGTCAAGGAGCTCACCCCTTGACAGTGCAGAGGAGCATGTGATGACTAATCAGGTTAGAATATAACAGCCACCCTATCTATGTACACGGGCCAAGATAGCGCTAAGTGGAGGATAGTTAACTGCAGGGAAGAATTCTTAGAATGAATGTCTGTTTTGCAGACAAATGATGGGGGATTATGTTTCTATATACCCAACCTCAGGAATGATAAGGGGGTGCTATAAAACTGTAAGTGGTGTGGTTTTGGGGGCATGAAAACACAAAGCAACAGTGGGCAAAGGTCAGATATTCAGAACCCTGTGCTACAGTGGTTTTAATCAAAATAGGAATAGCGAGATCAGAAACATTCTTTTTATGGGTTTTCTCTGCATAATAGCTATGTCTCACAGTTTTGGAGAAGTGGTAATCAAATCTTGTCATCTTCTATTATCTATATACCTTAAAAATTCTGATCTGATGGGATTAGACTCCATTCCCTCTAGTGCCAGTGTCACCAAGGGGGTTGCCAATATAAACCAGTAAATGTTTAAATGAAATTTCAAAGAAGAGGAAAGCAGAAAAGGAAAGTGAGATATTCAAACCTGGGTGTGAGGGAGAGAGGAGACAGTTGTCTGATTCATCATTATGAGAGTTTTCTACAAATCCTGACAGCTCTCTCTTATAATAGTCTACGCCTGTCTCAAAGAAACTGCATGCAGTGGTGTTGCCTCTGCCCAAGAAGGCACAGTGGGCCCCACACCAGTGCATGCAAGTGACATCAACAGCTTACCTAAAATCCCTAGTTCCTTGGTCATTGTGATCAGCAGAAGCAAAGACTCCTGGTAAACCAATTAGACAAACAGGAAGGACAGCTGAACACTGTGGTCACTGAACACTGAGGTTTAAAACAACTGATTGCATTGCGGTCCTGCCATGAGCTGCACAAAATGCTCCGAATGTTCAGCGTTTTCAGTGGCCTTTCCCCTTCACTAAGCACTACTTTCTTTCCACGCTCAAAGCATTGTTTCCCATCCTGTGGGAATTAGCCTGGTGATGCTAGACACCTAGGGTGTGCCCAGGAGCCTAGCAAACGCAGCTAAATCTGGAGCAGGGTGAAATGCTCCCTCCTTGGAGCGTGGAAGCAGTGGGACCAGAGGGTCTCGGATGCCCAAGCTGCCTTCTCCGGCCCCAGGGCTTCGTGAGCCTGTGGTTTTGTGATTACTTTAGCAGCAGTTCTGAGCTACGGAAATTTTAACCATGCTTAACTCTTTTTTCTTGATCCAAAGGCACCTGAATAAACGGATGCTTAGTGTGTCCTTGAAATATTGTCAAATGTGTTAGAAGTCACATTTTCCCCCTTAGAGTTCCTTCCTCTGATATCACGTTAAACAAAGGCCCAGGATTACCCTGAAGTAAGGGCCAGCTCACAGTTTTCTCTCACACTCTCCATCCCGAAGTCAATAGACTATTTTAAATGTTTTTGCTCTTGTCTATGTAGCTTCTCTTCATTTAGGTGTACATACTGAGCAATTGAGAAAACTACTATAATTTACTTAATCAGTACACAGAAAATGTATGCCTATCTTTTTATTTTCTTGCTCTTTAGAATACTCATTCTGTGCATACTTAGGTAAAGAGAACTGCATCATTCTTCCTCCTGTTCCTCCTTTCCCCCTCCCTCTCTCTTCTCCTTCATGTTGCCCTGCAGGCTCTGAATTTACCACTAGATGGCAGCAAGAATTAGGGAGTGTTTGGCTGAGATCCATTATAGTTTATCCATAGAGACCTGCCCAATCAACAAGAGGCCAGTTTTCAAGACCTGAAGGGTGAGCAGGAGATAGAAGGCCATCTGAGAAAGTGTCTGATGATTTAAAAATCAATCAGGTACACACCTGTCTGGGATGGTTTTGGTGAGACTGTAATAAACCCAGATAAATTATGGTTTCCTTCCAGCCAAATGAGTTAATGGAACTTATATCTGCTTCTCTGTACCTTTTTTTAAAATTATGTTAATTTAAAATTATGTACAGTTTCAATTTAAATGGAACTTTTATTCCCCTGGACTTTTAATAAATTTGTGGCGAGTTTTTAGTTGGTATTTGTTTTAAACTATGTTTTTTAACTAATTATTAATTATTAATAGAACATAGAATTCAGCAAATGCTAATGCTTTTGCTTGGGGGGAAAAATCATGCTACTTATCTATTTAAATAATTAGAGTACAGTTTTAAGAGTTTCACCATATAACTTTTCATTGATAATTTTCAGTATAGGTCTCAATTTGATGGGTATTTCAAAATATCCAGGATTCTAAACCAAAGGGTACAAAAACAACAAAATTAACCATATAAAGTGCTCACACACACTTTTATGAGGACTTTACATTTGTATGAAACCTTGATAATTTCAAGTTTACTATGTTCATAGGGTTCTTAGTAAAATCATGTGATTTGAAAATAATTGTTTGGATTTAAAAATTTAGAAAAAGATTGCCAATGCTAGGGTTAGTCATAGAGGGATATACATAACAGTTACTAGGAGACAAGAAATCTTGGTGAAGTTGGTCAAGGTGAGAACTTATGTGCATTAGCAAGCAGACGCATCACATAAGAAAAAATATTTAGAAACAAAAGGGAGAAAAATGGTTTGCTCCTAAGATAGTACCACAGAGAGTAGAGATCTTGTCTTGGCTTCCGTCTTCCTGTCACAACGTGTCCTACAAATCCATCTCTGTTTCCTGGAGTGCACTGCCCCGGCCTCAACCTTCTCTCCCGCTTCAGAGAAACTACTAAAAAAAAAAAAAAAAAAAAAAAAAAAAAAAAAAAAAAAAAAAAAAAAGGTATCTTAACGTTCAGCAAGATTTTACAATTTTGCTCACTTTGAGTTTGGAGCCACTCTAGATGATCTGTGAACAACTCAACTTGGAGGATTCTGTCCTTTTAAGACTTTTGAGGTGGAATGCCAGGTAATTGTCTTCACCTGTCAGAGCCCCATGCCTTGAATGGCTTCTTTAAAGAATGCCTGAGATGATGGGGCTAGATTTCTTTTTTTTTTTTAATTTGTATTGATCCAGTTGCTGGGGAGATGGGCCGACACTGCAAATCCAGTTTTGGGAGTTCACGTTTTTCTCAGGCATGATCTTGAGTTCTCTTGCATGCCTGGTGCTGACCCCTATCTTTCATAGCCTCCGCAGAGTGACCAGAGGCTTGCAAATGAATGAAGCAAAGGTAGCCTTCATGATTGATAGGTTGCAGGGCTGGAATTCTGGAGGAGGGCAGTGGGAACAGGCAGCCACGTATGGAGAGAGCATCAGCCCCAGAAGCCTGTGTGCCAGACGAAGGCAAGCCCCTTGCAGAAGCCAGCTCTGCCCTGCGCTCTCAGCCCTGGCTGCATTTAACAGCCCTTTGAAGTAAATGGGGGTCATGGAATGAACACCAAGATGTTTATTCTAAGAGTCTCCTGTCTGATTTTCTCAGAAAAGCCACCCTTGTCCTTGAACTCCAAGCCTATGGGTAGAGAAAATAATCAGGGTTTTGAACGTACAAACGGACATGGAAACTTCGGTCTAAGAAGACCTCTCACCCACCCTGAAGGAAGACACAACCCAGACCCGCCTTGCAAAAAAGACCAAAGCCAACTCTTAATTCATGGCTCATGGCACCCAATGGGGGAATTGCTAGGAGGGAATTTTAAAAAAAGAAAAACAGAAAACAAGGCTTTCCTTGATGCTTTGCAGAAGTTACTCAAAGAACCCCACTTTCTAAACCGCATAAGCAAATTAGCCCCTGTCCATACACTCAGACTCTGATAGAAAGTGGACTCCATCTAGGAGAAAGAAGATTATGGGCAAGATAGGCTTAATGTTAAAAAGTTGTGATATTGCATCAAGGGGGCATTTATTCTCACAGAATGCATGTGATCTTATGACATTTCTCGATTTTCTAAGAAAGATTGAGGGGTAGGAACTTTGAGAAGAGCCCTTGAGGGATCAAAGGCACCTTTGTTTTGTTTCTTTGTCTGATCTTTGTCAGCAGTGCCCCAAGGGACCCTTACCATCCTTCCTCAATCCTTAAAAGGCCCCTGCTCTCCATCAGACCACCAGTATTTACCAGTCTCCTGCAAAGTAGCCACCACTATGGATTTTCAGAGAAGTGTATAACTCTGTTCCCTGCTCTCAATGAGGTTTCAGTCTCTTTGGAGAAATAAGATTAATATGCGTGAAACATTTGATACGGATGCAAATCAATCTAATGTCCGGTTCTAGAAACACTTGAATATATAAGGAATAATATATAACATCTTCTCCAAAAAGGAGGAACTATCCTTGTGGACTAGGAAAAAGTAAAAGTGAAGGTGGTCTTCTCTGTGACCTCCTGGTTCCTCCTCCCAGTCTGGAGAGGTAGTATAGCGTGGTGTTAGCAATGGGGACTCTAGAGTCAGACACTTTGGGTCTAAATCCTTGCTATCCAACCACTCTTTGGTTGAATTCTTTACTGATCCCTTCTGTGACTCAGCAATCCCATCTATAAAATGGAGATGAAAACAGTACCTACCTCACAGAGCTATTATGAAGTTAACATGCGTTAACACATGTAAAGTTTGTAAAATGGAAACTCAGCCAGCCAATGAGTTTCATCTATGACTATATCATAGCCCTCAAACATTACTCTCTGCAAAATAGGGGAGCTGGAATAAAAGGACTCCAAGAAGTTTTATATTTTGGTCCCCTCCTCCCACCCTAGGCTCCCATTTCTAAAAATCTCTAAGTTGGCAATCTATTAATACTTGCTAACAGCATCAGATATTCACTATGTATCAGATCCTACTCTAAGCACTATATGTGTATTAACTCATTTAATCAGTATAATGACTCTGAAGTAAACATAACTATTTTTTTCATTTTTCAGAGAAAAAAAAGTGAAGGCACAGAGAGGTTTAGTAATTTGGTCACAATTCAGTAAGTGACAGAGCCAGGGCTTGAACCTGAGCAGTCAGATTCCAGAGGCTGTGCTGTAACTCCAAGGTCATATCTTCTGTCAAGGAGACAACCCTTCATCACCTTTTTTGGAAGCACTAGCTTCTCTCTCTACTCCCAATCGACTCCATTGTTTGCTGAATAAGATGCTATCTGTATTCCTAGTTTTAGCACATACCCATGCCTTTCTCCTCTTCTGCCTATATCCAACTTCACCCATCCTTTAAGACTGGACCTCCTCCCTGAAACAGCCCTTTCCTGACTCAGGTCCATAGGAGCACCCATCATCCTGTTGCCTGCATCCTCCCAGGTCTTCTAGTTGGCTTCCTAGGCATCTGACATCCTGCTGGGTGGCATCAGCTCTCAGCAGAGAAAGGAAACCCCAGCTGCTGCTCAAAAATAAGCACTGAACATAGAGCTGGTGCAGCTGCTATGGGAAATGGTTCTCTCTCTCTCTCTCTCTCTCTCTCTATCTATCTATCTATCTCTCTCTATCTATCTCTATCTCTCCCTCTCTCTTTCTTTCTCTCCCTCTACCTTGCCACCATCATCCAAAATGAACTTCACAAATGCCTGTGGCCAGTGCCTTAGGTCAGGCCATCACCATGCACATACTCTTCAAATAAGGTGAAAGCCAACCCAACTGTTTTTATGAGATTCACTAAACAAAAGAATAGACAGAATCTAATTTTAATTTTAAGATAAGTGGATAATACCTGCCAAGGACTAGTTTTTATACCTGTCTTTTCTTGGACTCCCACATCCAGAATATAGCCCAGAGCAAAAAGGTAGGGGTAAGGGGGAGGGAGAGAAAAGAGAAAAAAATGAAGGAAGGAGGGAAGATACAAAAAAGGAGATAAAAAATTTAAGTGAAGAATTTGAAATTAAAAGAAGAGGTCAGACTCAGAGTAGAAGGAAAGAGAAAGAGACCAAAAAAGGAATGGAAAAAAGAGTGTGAAATAAAGGAGAAGAAAGAGAGGAATTTGGGAAGAACGATGTATGAAGAGGGGACTTAGAATGAAGGGCATATGAAGGATGCAGGAAGGACAGAATGGAGCTACCAGTTCCCCTGCCCTGGGCTGGGTAGAGGCATCATATTGCCAACCAGCTGTGAGGAAGGTCACTCTCTTTCCTGAAGATGAGCTATGAATGTTTACAATGCTTGTGAATAACCATGGTACCAGACCCCAAGTGAGATAGAAAAGTGGAGGATGGTGCACAGTTCAAGGTTCAGAGTTGGACATGGATGAGGCCAATAAAGGAGGCCTGCCAAAAAAAGCACAGCTCCCCCAGTTCACCTACATGAGGGAACAATTGATAAGACATCTCAGTGGGATTCTAAACTGTCTTGTTATCTTAGAAGAAAAGGTGGCTGATCCTTTACAGACCCCACTGCTAATACAGAGAGCCGTCATCAGCCCATTAGCTTTTCTGCAGAACACCCTGAAGGTCCCAGGCAAGAAGCCAGTACAGGTGGGAAGATAGACGGTCTTCCCAGCTGGAACTGAACACCTCCAGATGCCAGCTCTGTGGCCCTCCAATGACTTTAGGAGCTTCTTCAGGCTCTCAGAAGACCTCCCTGGGACTTTAGGTTTGGCCTTAGGAGTTAATCATTCCTCCCACTAAGAACCAGCATTCTGTAGTGAGTCAACACTCTAAATAGTATTGCACTAAAGTTTAAGTTGTTTCCTATCATTCAAGGCATAACCAGAGTTTATCTGGTTCTGATCTACACTGTGGTTTAATTTCACACTTCTTTCTGCCATACTATCCCTCATCCAAATTTCCTTTTGTCCTATATCTGTCTTTATTCTTCAAAACATAATCAATTTCACTTCTCACTGGAACTTTCCCTACCTACTCCAGCTAGCAATAACTCCCTCTCTTTTCTCTGCAGTCTATAGCTCTGTTACATGTATTAGTTTATTTCTTGTTACTTTTCCTACCATTACTTTTCCATGGGCACAATGTAATGTAATATGCTCAATGGCAAGATCACATCCTGTATTTTTTGGACACTCCTGAATACTAAGCCAGTGCTTGTACATGCTAAATACTCCATGTTTGGGAAATCATTTCTCTTTTACACATCTGGCTTGGCTTTACAGACCTCAACTCCAAAGTTGCTTCCTTTATTGTATACCTTCTAAGGTTGTGAGGGAGAAACTAAGAAGAGCAATAAAAAAAAGTTTAGTAATGCCTATTAAAAATTGGAGCACATTCAAGAATCAAATGTCTCATGCTATGATGAATGGGGTTGGGACAAGATGTGACTTTCATCACCAACCTGAGACTTACTTGCCTATTTTTTGGATTTACCTCCTTTATTAAAGGACCTTGTGGATTATTTACGGGTTCACTCACACAGTGCTGTTTATGCTACCTCCATGAGCCCCCCGATAGCAGAGCAAATCATCAGATCAATGAAATTCATCATGGGACTGGATGGGACCACGCAAGGTAAGCAGACCTGCAGTGAGCATGGCTCCCATGAAATTCTTTCTAGACCTCTCTTTGTATCCTTTGCCCCATCAATTTTCCTCTTCTGTAATATATACATTCAACTTAATGTAACTCAATTTATAAACCAAGCCATGTGTACATAAATAGTACCTGATATACATTATACATAGTACACATATGTACTAGAACTGCTGTCAATGCACACAAAAAAAGGAATGCTTTTTTAAAAGCAATTAAAACTTTCTAATTTACTTTTTAATGTGATCAGAAAATTTGGATAATTTTGTGTATTAGTTGTGTTAAAAATTAAGTAAATAATACCATGTGTTTGCCTGTGCTTTCTCAGGGCTATTAGTTAATGTTCTTTTTCTTTAATCTTTCTACCATCTTCCTTTTGTTCTTTCTTTCTGCCTTTCTTTCATGGGAAAGAAAATCCAACTTTTGGCCATGAACAAACTAGCACACAATAAAAACTTTCCAGCTATTTTTTTGGAATTGGGTCACCATAGCCAAAGTGTGCCACTTTGCTCAACCCAAATGAGCTTAATCTTTTTTTTGAAATATTGTTTCATCAAAAATTCTTGGAGATCTCCTTCTACCTTTCAGATATAATTTATAGATCTTTACTGCATATCATAGTGCAAATAATAGTGGTGAATTAGTCATTTCTTGCTGCCAGACATCTGGCAAATGCATTCATGGAAGTAGCAAATTATAGGAACCGGAACTGGCCACTGGGCTAACCAATCTATGTGTCCCATCCCACCTCCCAGCTGACGTGCAGCCCTATTATTTAGTTCAGCCTTACAAGCCTACTATTTCAGTGGAGGCCTACAGAACTCCATCATTCTTCAATTTTATCAAAGCAGCAGAATAGCCACATACAAATTTTACCTAGAAGCCTACTATATAAAATCTATTAGAACAGGATTGGTTTGTTCTAATCTCCAAACCAGTGGCCTCTGAGACCTTTCTACTGAGTCCTAGTGATCCCCCAGGTCACTAGTTTGAAAACTCCAAAGATAGACTTTTTCACAAAACTGGGAGAATGACTCTCAAAATGACATTGTTCCTCCCCCATGTAAGAGACAGCTATTGATTGAGCTCTAAGATCCCTTCCAGTCTTGTCTTTTGGGTTTTATTACTCCATGTCTTATTGAACAGTTTGAGTAAAAAGGAAATGAAAATCCACTCTAGGGAAGCCACATGATGTGATGGTTAAGGGCATAGACTGAAAGCAACTTCTTGGCTTTGACAACTAGAATACTACTTACTCACTGTGTAGCCTCAGGAAAATGACTTAACTTTTATGTTTAACCCTGAGCAAGTTACTTCTCTATGCTTCATTTCCTTTGGCTGTAAAATAAAGGGAATATTATTGATGTGTTATGGTTTTTGTGAGACATGTAAAATACTTCAAATTACGTCTGAAAACAATCATATAGTAAGCATTACATAATTGCTCGCTATGTTATTTGCTGTTGTTCCTGAGGTGTTCAAAAATTCAGACCATATTTTAAGGATGCTATAGGAAGGATTCGTATGATGGAAGTGGGATAAGGCTACATCTACTCCAAGGTCCTGGATTAGTCAGGATAAGTTATGCTGCCATAACAAGTAAGCCTTGAAATTCCTAGTGGCTTAACAAAACCAAGGTTTATTTCTTGTTTGTACTAAATCTATTACAAATCAGACAATTCTCTGCAAAGTTTGCCTCCATGGGGGCAGTGATTCATACTGCTGCTAGCTTGAGGTTTGGCCATTTCAGCATATGGCCTCGTTGGTGGAGAGAAAGAGAGCATCTGCCTGGAAGTGACACTAATCACCTTGCTTGCAGTCCACTGGTCCAAACTAGTGGCATGGCCACATCCACATTTGGGGAGTGTAGTATACTAAGGGATTTGGATATGACATGGATAAGCAGATATATTTCAGACTTTTAAAACTGAAGCTAGAAGTAGGGCTATACTATTCCCACATGAATTCTCATGATGGGTACAAAACTGGCCTGGCACCACTGGTTTCTCATGATGCCAGTTAATGATCTTGAACTTCACCTACTTCTTCATGGAAAACAATATGATTTGAGATTTATGCTAAAAAGCAAGTTAAGTGAATTGTCTTGCAATGAACAGAATTATCCTTTGTCTTATTTTACAGATAAACAACTAGAAAAAAGTTATTCTCAAAATTTGCATATTTCTTAAGCCTTTTGTGTGTATGTTGTCATGTACCCAACTTGACAATCATTTTCTTCTTTCCCCTGGATTGCTTTACCCCTTTGTCCCAGACAGAACTCGCTGTGTGTATCTAATCATAGTCGAAGATCTGCAGAAAAATTACATTAAAGACATAACCATTTCTCCTTTGATAGTTGTCTATGGGCAATTTTTACTCCTTTGCAGTGGGAGATAGTTCTCTTGTGTTTTTGTTTGTGTGTTTTATTTTGTTTGGTTTGTTTGGTTTGTTTTTGTTTTTCTCTCTCTTTGGCTTAAAATTAAATAATTATTTGGTTATTACTTTTAACCTCTCAGTTCAAGTTCCTTATCTCACTCCTCTCACAAGAGAGTAATAAGGAACAGAGAAAGCTTATGTGAACAGCTAGTGTTCTTAGAACTGAGATAGGAGAACCGGGGAGAAAGAGAGGACAGTTTCTTTTCAAAGGAATGAACAAAGGAAAGTAATAGGAAAGAAAATTGACAGTCATCAGCCGAGTTTCAGATGGTTCTCCCTGACACGTCTTTTGAAGAATTCAAAGGCACAGCTGAATGATCATGTTGGCCTCATTTACGACAATGCCTGCTTTAAATAAAATGAGCAGGACAGGTTGGGGATACTGCGTTTGACTCACCCCTTTCTGGTGAGATAGACAGGCTCTCAGGGTAAAGTTGCCCAACACTCAAAGGGAAGCACTATGTCACACCGGAACTGCCTTACAGGACAGGATCTAAGAAAGAGGGCCCGGCTCCAAGCCTTCATCCCCAGCCCACTCCGCTGCTACTGTGATTGGAGCCTTTCAAGGCTTTGTTTCGGGTGGAGTTTGGGGAGCGTTGGCCAGATCTCTTCCTTGATGAATGTCTTCACTTTAATCTGCAATGCAAAGCCATGCGCTTCAAAGAAAGGCGAGCTACAGGAATAAGGTCAGTATTCCTTTGAAGCCAAGGTTCAAAGATGAAATAGAAGTCCCAGTGAAATGACAGTGTTTATGCACAAACAGCCACCTCCACCCTGCAGCCTGGCTGCTGGTGGAGTTAATGCACACAGGCTGGGGGGCTGCGGGGCTGCGGGCCTGTCGCTCGCGTGCGTCCCACATGCACGGAGGAGACCCGTTTCATCTCCAGGCCTGTCACTCCGTGCAGCACAATGAGCCCAGAGTGAAGATCTGGTTTCTCCATCCTAATGGATGTTGGGTGGTCCACCAGCCAAACCAATGCTACAACCCTTTTAAGAACGAGAAATGTGTCTTGAATTAATTCGGTGTTCCTCTGAGTGTCAAAGCCCGTGCTCAGCTTCATAAATATGTCGTGACTCAACTTCCATCTCGCCAGCATACTCTATTTCAGTGCCAGTGTCTATGCTAAACAGGATCGAGGGGATGTTCACCTCAGAGGACTGGGAGCCTGGAATCAGTTCTAAGTTAGCTGTGGCCACGGAGGGGACCCCTTTGTGATTGGGCACCTTCAATGATTGGCATCACTTTTAGAGAGGTCGAGAAAGATTGCAGCTCGGTCATTTGCTTCATTGAGACCAGTGGTTTCCAACCTTTTTTTTGGCCGTGCTCCACCTAAGCACCTCTAAAATCCTTATGCCCCCCAGTGACATATAATACTTACTATTCAAAAAATGAACTCCTATTCATGTGGAGGAAGCATAAAAGGTCATTAACTTGGTCTAAACAAGCTTCCAAAGAACATGGCATCCATAAAAGAGAAAAATAAAAAAATGAAAGAACAGTTGAAGTACTGAGAAAGAAATCACTAAGAAATTGTTTTAAAAATAATGATAAGCCGAAACCGGTTTGGCTCAGTGGTAGAGCATCGGTCTGCGGACTGAAGGGTCCCGGGTTCGATTCCGGTCAAGGGCATGTACATTGGTTGCGGGCACATCCCCGGTAGGGGGTGTGCAAGAGGCAGCTGGTCGATGTTTCTCTCTCATCGACATTTCTAGCTCTCGATCTCTCTCCCTTCCTCTCTGTGAAATATCAATAAAATATATTTTAAAAAAATAAATAAAAATAATGATAATATGAAGCAATATGAAAAAAATAGCAAATAAAGTTTCAAAATATTTAATGGAGAACTGAAATGCATAAATATGTCACAATATATATTTATATATTATATCTGAGGCCCCTCGAACCATACAAAATGCAAAAAATTCACTGTTAATAACTCATTCTCGAATTTACATCAAGTTGCTCCCCTGTGGGGCATGTGCCCCATGTTGGTAACCACTGATCTACACAGATATGGCCCAAGCAGCCACAAGAGGGTGAGCCCCAAACCACACCAATGGTCCCCTGAAGCAAGCCTTACAGGATAGGATCTATTGTCAATGGTTCTCTTATTATTTATTTAATACTTGTAGATTTTCAATGAATCAGTCAATGTTCTTTTTGAGCTCTTAATCATGGCCTTGACTCCCTACACTCCCCTCCTCAGCTCTGGACACCCTTTCACTTCTGAGACAATGGAGGTTGTATCACAAAGAGGATTGAGGGTGTGTTCTGCAGCCCACTGCTCAGGGCCCAGTTCCCTGCCCCACATTTGCTACATGATTGGCAAGCTGCTTACTTTCATTAGTTTCAGCCTTTGTTGTAAATTGGGATTGTCAGGAGGATTCAATGATGTTCTGTAGATAATTAATTTAGCATAATTCTTGATACAGAGTTAACAGTCAATAAAAGTTAACCGTTACTTATCTGATTTCTTCCCTTTTAACTCATCTGATTTCTTCCCTTCTCTACACTTTCCAGTCATTTTTGCCCATTCTGGAATTCTGCCTTTCTCTCAGACCTCATACCTGCTCCAAAAGCACATCCTGCAGGACTTCCTGTGACACCTATCCATAATCCAATCGCTTCTCACCACCCCCACCCTTCCTTCCAGCAGCTCTCACCTGGATTAATGGAGACTACCTGAGAGTCTCCCCACTTCTGCTCTTGCTTTTTTATGACTTGTTCTCCAAACAGAAGCCAGAATTTTTTTTAAATGTAGCTTTTTTAAAAATGTAGCTCAGACCACATCACTCCTCCATTCAAAACTTTTCATTGCTTCCCATCTTAGTGTAAAGTCTGGACTGTGGCCTTCAAGCTTCATGATATGGTTTGTCATTTCCCACCACTCTTTCCCTTCTTGATCCATTCCAAGCAGCTGGCATCCTTGCTTTTCTTACAATGCAGGGAGCAGCTTTTGCTGGTCTCTCTGAAACAGCATCTCTGAGCATTATGTGCATGACCCACACTCTTCCTTTCCTCACATCTTAGCTCAAAATCAGCCAATGAGGGGAGCAACACTATCTTAAATAGTGCGCCCTCCAGGCCCTCCGATTCTCTTCACCTTGCTTAAGTCTTTATAGCTTTTACAAGTGCCTGAAAAGATATAGATAATAGATAGATGATAGATAGATAGATAGATAGATAGATAGATAGATAGATAGATAGATAGATATGTCTATCTCAGTGGTCGTTAAATCTTGGCTCTCGAGCCACATGCGGCTCTTTGGCCCCTTGAGGTTTTTGCCAAGACCAGCTTAGGAGTATCCTAATTAAGTTAATAACAATGTATCTACCCATATAGTTTAAAGAATTTGGCTCTCAAAAGAAATTTCAATCATTGTACTGTTGATATTTGGCTCTGTTGACTAATCAGTTTGCTGACCACTGGTCTATCTAGATCTAGATATACTTGTCTTCTGTTTTCCCTCACTAAGATGTAAACTTCAGGAATAAAAGCATTTGTCTATTTTTTTTATTATATTTAGAACATTGCATGTACTCAAATATTTGTTGAAAGCTAGACTCATTCTGTATTTGCCTCTTAACTCAGCAAATAAACTGCCCTTATCTCCTTCATATCCCTGTGTTTGATTCTCTCCCTTTCTACCTTCTAAAACCACTAGGGACTCTTCTCAACCATGAATTTATTCATTTCCTTCAATCTAAAGAGTCTTCCCATACTCTTTCTCCCTCTTCAAACAGCCACTGAGTTGCATCCCTTCCATTGCTGGATGTAAAGCTTGAAAATATGGCCTGTTCTACCCTCTCTCCCCTCCTCCTCCCTGCTCAGTGTCCAGCACCCTCACCCTGTCTTCTGCCCGCTCCCTGGCCCGCCTCCGCAAGTGTCCTCCTAGCCCACCTACCCAACTGGCACTTCTTCAACCAGATTTGATGGACCCCTCTGCCTAGTTCTCTCTGTTTGAAAACAGTCTTCTCTTCATTGTGGAAATATTCTTTTCTTTTCTTTTTTTCTTTATGTTCTGTCTGTTCTCCACCCACCCACCCACCCCCTTTTTTTTGGTTAGGCCCCTTTCCTATCTGCATTTGCCAGAATTTCCTCTTTTGTTCTCTTTACATTTCCTTGCACAACTATGCACCTCTTTTTCTTTTCTTTATGTAGAACCATGTTTCTCAAACTTGAGCATGTATCAAAGCCATCTGGAGGGATGGTGAAAACCGATTGCTCACCCTGCCCCAATAGCCACTGATTCAGAAATTCTTGTTGCATTTCTCATAAGCTCCCAGGTGGTGCTGATCTTGTGGGTCAGGAATCACCACTTTGATAACCACAGCCATATAATGACCTCATAATCAGTCATCCTGTCCCTCCATCAGGCACCAATGGATTGTATATTTCTTATGGCTAGAAACCATCATCATATCACCAGGGATCATCAGCACAATGCTTGACACAGAGTTGGCCTCCAGTACATATTTTCAAGTTGAATTAAAAAGAAATATTCTAAGCTCCAATTGTGCATTGTCATGATTGGGTGCTAATAAAATATCTGTGAGGACCATCTTTTCATCAAAAGACTGCAGCAGGATCTCTAAACACTTAATATTGGCCACCTCAGCAACTGGACTTGCTCACCAAGATCAGCCTTTTCCTTGGACTTCTTGCCTATGTTCATGTCTAGTCTTGCTCCTGACATTTATATGCTAATTAAATGCTATGGATGTCAGAAAAAGTTGCTTATGTGTTACCAATCATCTGAAGTAATGGGACTACCTGATAAAAAAAAAGAGAAAATGTCCACACACTATTGTATAGCAATGGTTCTCAAAGTGTGGTCCCTAGACCAGCAGTATCAGCATCACCCGGGAACTTAGGAGAACTGCAACAAGTATTCCTGAATCAGAAGCTCTAAAGGCAGGGCAGCGATCCGTTTTCGCCTTCCCTGCAGGTGACTCTGATATGGGCTCAAGTTTTGAAAGCAATTTTCTATGTAAAGCAGAGGTGGGGAATGTCTGGCCCACAGGCCGTATAAGGCCCTTGAAATCATTTGGTCTGGCCCTGCCAAGGCATTAGGGGTGAGTTACTTAAATATTTGACCAAATATAGCAGGTTAATTAAGTTGATAATTTTGTATGACCCATGTATGAGGTTATAAATATTCAAATGGCCATTGGCAGAAGAATGGTTCCCCACCCTGGATGCAAAGGAAGGAAAACAGGTGAGGGTATTGTGCAGCAGGAAATTAGAGCAAACAGAGGGTGGAATTTTGACAAATGCAGACATGGATAGATGACCTAGTGGGATAAGAGGAGGAAGGACAGACAAAATAATAGAAAACCCAGGGAAAAAATGCATGAAACACATTTTAATCTACTTATTTAAACCCCTCAATTTCCTCAACACTGTTCACTTATTTACTGCAAGCACTTCACCTGTTCCTCCCATGCCTGTGACAGCTCTGGTATCAGGAAGAGCCAAGAGCTTTATGCCCTCAGAAAGTATATATGCCTCACAACAGGCCCCCCTTCAACCTGTGCCTTCGTGTAACTTTTTGAAGTATTTAAAGCTATTAAGTGTTCATGGTCACAACAAGGGTTATATTATTTGATTTGATAGTAGGCATCTGGTATATATATATATATATATATATATATATATATATATATATAAAACCATTTCTGTAATAACTCATGTCTCTTGGTTTAGACAGGGTACTATCCATAGAGTTAAATTACTTATCAGTGTATCTTCAATAAGTGGAATCCAGTGGGTGAGAAAGGAACTCCTCAATGGGCAGCCCTGTTAAATTTATTTTGTTTATTTTTAAAATATATATATATTTATTGATTTTTTTACAGAGAGGAAGGGAGAGGGATAGAAAGTCAGAAACATCGACGATGAGAGAGAAACATTGATCAGCTGCCTCCCGCACACCCCCCACAGATATTTTATTAGCACCCAATCATGATGTGCCTGCAACTAAGGTACATGCCCTTGACCAGAATTGAACCCGGGACCCTCCAGTCCACAGTCCAATGCTCTATCCACTGAGCCAAAACGGTTTTGGCAGCACTGTTAAGTTTAAATTATTGCAAGTTAAGTTTACATTCAAGTATGACAAATTTATAACTTAGAAAGAATGGCTTTTCCTCCAATATGTATTGGAGTCTGCTTAACTTTATGTTATAATTATCACCCTCCCGTTGGCTACTCATTCTCCTGCTGTGATGGGTACAATTTGATAACACAGTGTTGAAATGATATTGGCACTTTTCTAAGAAAAGGTGATCTGCTCACCTGATGCCCCTATTCTTATTACACTTCCAGTTTCATATTCCTTAAGCATCTTAGGCACTATCAATCAAACCTAGATTTATGCACAAAATTGCCTCAATTCCCCACTTTCGATCTGAAGAAAAAGCTTACTAAGCCTGTCAGAGTGTGGACACCCAGCTTTTGGCGAACTTTAGAAAGAGGGTCAATAAGGGAAGGATGAGGAAACTGAGGCTGAAAATAAGTGCCTGCAGCCATGTGCCAACACAAGTGATCGTTCCTCAAGCAGAGCTTCCTTTGCCCTTTAGAAAACTAAAAATGTGATCGGCCCAGCATCCGAGAAGTATTAAATAGACACACTCCCCAACAGAGGGCTTCCTCCCAGCACATCTTTCTGGGGTTTTAATTTCTTGCTTGACTTGGGAAGTGTTCAGAACATTCCGTCTGTGAAGAAGGTGTTACCTCGGCCCTAGGACTCTGTTTGCACATCACATGCTGCCTTTGGCAGGTCCAGGGAATGAAGGCTCAGTTAATGGGATTATTTTTTTCCCCTCTGAGTATCTAGCTCTGGGAGGAAGACTCTCTATTCCTGAACTAGGGAAGGGATGTCCTTTAAATCAACATTATGGTGTCACTATTGTATGGTGACACTGCCTGTTCTAAAATTAAAATGGAACATTCCCTTCTTTCATTGTAAAACCCCTGATTCTATTAACTGGGAAATCTGAGGGGCTAAAGATGGCTGCAGTTTTATACAAAAAAGAACTAGCAATGGTGAGAGGGCATGTGTTCTGCTAGCTGAAGGAGTCCAGATCCAGTTTAAAAACACAGATAAATAAATAAAAAATTGTCACAGATAAAGTTTTTCTTAGCCCCACAAAGAAAGAGATAATTTTTCTACAAAATAGAAACAAAAAACAATGCTGCCTTCTCTGATTTTCCAGTGGTGTCAACCTCCCTCATATCTGACCCCTTGGCCACTACACAGTCCTTCCTTGTTGCCGATACTGGAGCTCATCTCTCAGAATAGGCCCAGAGTGAAACATGGGGCCCAGATGATATATGGACGCAGAACAATTTGGAATGGGGGTTCATGCTGGAGTGGTCCTCCTAGCTCCTGTCACTAACCCAGCAGGACCTTCCCTAACCATGCTTTCTAAAATATCCCCACCTTCCGTGTGGGTTATTCTATCTGCTCCCTTATGTCAACCATGTTTTCTTCATAGCACTTAGCACCACCTTAAATTTTGTACTTGTCTCCTCAGTTAATATCTGTCTCTCCAGGAGAATGCAAATGCCATGAGGGCAGAAACACTGTCCTCAACCTCAAGCAGTACCTGTTAGCTGAGTGAATGACCTCATTCAGTGTAGGCTTTGGGCATATCCCAGCAACTACTCAGCAGGCATTGGTACCTCTAGTATGTAGCCTCGTGGGGTTCCTCTGTCTGGAAGGCCCTATCTCTCTCCATGACCCACTATACCTAGTCTTCATTTTCTGAGCCCCTGTTCGGCCTTCTAAGCCCTATCTCAATGGCTACAGTCAGAAAATAAGCCTTGCCTTCTCAGTCTCATGCAATCTATCACTTTTATAACGGTAGTCAACACATCCCACTCTGGTCCTTCAAATAGATAGTGATTAGTTAATTGTGCCTTAAGAATCAAATATGTGAATGAATGAATATTGGGTGACCATATTTGGTGTTTGAAGCAGATTCCTGGGCAAAGCTTAGAATCTAATCATTATCTACAAACAATTAAAATATCATTTTTTTGCAGTTACCTATAGAATTATTTTGTTTTAGATACTTGAGTTATAATCACTTCCTCAGTGGGTACATGAATAGGCCAAAATCTAAAGTTCCTTTTCTATTCTTTTGATAACTGATATTCTTTTGGTAGCATTTTTTAGATACCATCTAATATAGAGGTGAGTAAGCTAGATAATTCAAGCCAATAATGCTCAAATAGCAAAAGCAAAACTGGAGTTTTTCCTATCTTACCCAAGTTGTTAGCCAAATCCTTCATTACAGTTTCCTATGGAGACACCACCCAAAGCTCAAAGGTGCATTTGACTTTTTGATACATAGTAATCAGCAAATACTGGGCACCAGCTAATCTTCTGTGTCCAAGTTGAAGTGCATTTCTAAAATAGAAGATAAGAAGGTTCATTCTTAAGTATACAAAAATTACATTTTCCACAGAGTATTCTGGGAGGGTCTTTCTTCCATCCTCTTCTCCATGTTAATGATGATTTGCACTTAGGATTTTCTTCAATTAAGAAACTTCATGTTTTCATGACATTACTTGGCGACAAGTAATAAGAGGTTGAGAAACTAAAATTCACACACAAAAAAAATGTAGTTTTCCTTTACACCATATAGCCAAAGAAGATTTTGATTCCTTGAAAATTATATGGTATCTTTCTTATAAGGCCATATTACTTAAGATAAATCAGTTAATTAACTACTCTAACAGACAAACCCACCATATCAATATCATAACACAATAGAAACTTATTTTTTGGTCATACCAAATCCAAAATGGGTGTTCTTGTTGAGCAGTTTTCTCTTCCAGGAACCCAGCCTCCTTCCCTCTTGTGGCTCCTCCAGCTTAAACATATGACTTCCAAGATTGCCACCAACATGAGGATCATGTGTGTGTTGTTTTCAGGAGCCATATCTAGAAAGGCACATTTTATTTCTGTCCACATTCTATTGGCCACAACTCAGTCACATGTCCTTGCCTAACCACAAAGAAGCCTAGGAAATGAAGTTAACTGTCTGTCTTGGCCAAAGAAATGGGTTCAGTGAATAGCTAGCCAGACTTTGCTTCAGTACTTAACCTCAGTCCAGCACATTCTTTCCCCCGACTTTCAGATGGGTGTATACTGTAGGAAGGCATTGTATATTTTAGACAGTTTCTCAGTGTTTCTCTATTGACTTAGTAAATAAACTCTTGACCTGGAATGGAATAAAAGTAGCTAAAGACAAAAGAAAAACAAAGTCCAAATGACTGATAATGAATCTCTTTCCCTTTTATAGGGACTCTCAGGGCTTCTCGTCTGGCTTTTACTACAACCTCTTCTGCTTCTTTTTCACAAAACCTAGTCTCAGGCCATGGCAGGGATTGAGATCATTATCATTATGTTGCTAAATTCCCCAATGCTGTGTACTATTTGAAGGGAGAAAATGAACCCTGGGCATAATGTTGCCCCAGAAGAAATTAAAATAACATAAAATTGGAACAGTTCTGGAAGTCAGGCCAAAACAGGAGAGAATGTATATTTTGGAAATAGTAACACACTCTCAGACATTCAGGACATATTTTTGGAAGAGAGGGTGTCATGAGACAGAAAATTATAAATTGCGTCATTATCAGAAAATTGTAAATTGCACTCTAAAACATGCAATTTAAAAACATAGACATGTAGGCTAGTTCTTTGAATTGGGTGGATTTATTTTGAGTCACCTCAACCCTCCTGTTCAGCCACACTTTGGTTCAAAATTTTGGGTCCATGAACCAAAAGAAGGCTAAGAGGCTTGAACAAGGATAGAACCTCTGATGTTCATCACATCGGCACCCAGCACTTGACTTGCCAAGGTAGCCAGTCACAAGAGAAGACTGAACCGTGAGCCCTAGTAGAGAGAAAATGAGTGACTCTGTGTCAAGATTAAGTTCATATGAAAATATGACCCTGATCAACATCACTTGAAGCGCTTCATCTACTTTGGGAAGCTCTAACACTGTGTTTCTGTTGTCATGTCCACAAGGGAAAGTTCATTCCACACAATTCATCCTGTACCATATCCAAGATTTAAAAGATTCTTTTCCAAAGGCTTAAATTTCTTTTGTTTATTCAGCTATTAGAAGAAGTTGTATAAAATGGCAGTGTCTTTCAAGTAACTTTATTAATTTATGAACCTCCATCATATTTCTTGCCTCTCCCCTCTACAGAGGAAATACAAGATAAAGAGAAGGAAAGTGAGACTTAGAATACATTCGCACTGGAAAATATGGTCCTGCCTCGTTTTTAAATCATCTCATGTGGATTATTTCATTCTTTCTGGTCATTTGTGAACTTTTATCATGAGATTGGCAGGTGAGGTACTGACCCTGCCTCTAACCCAACATGGACTTGAAGAAAGTGGCACCAGCGCCTTCCAGCTGTGACCTTGGACCTTTGCTCTGGTCCCTGAAACAGGGCACACATATTTTTGCACTTGAGTTGATAGGTTTAAAAAACAGAAGTGACTAACTGGGAAGATTTAGGGCTTTGAAAGAGGAAAGAAAGGAGTATACCGGGTGACAGCAATTCGCTCTCAAGAGTGGAATTTTCTCACTTTCCTACTGTTTGTATTTGACACAAGATACTTTCACAGGCTTCACTCATAAGATGTTGCTTTTCTTCAGCTGCTTGGGGGCTGCAAACTGCACTTACCCATCTGCAGCATCAAACTTATCTTGTAACTACTCTTGCTAATCACTCTTTATCTGAAATTCTGTCTCTTCCTCAGAGAGAAGAAGAGACAGTGAAAACCATAAAGGGCTGCAGATTGGGGCGATAAAACTATGATAATTAGTTTTAAAAAGGTCTTCTCACATTTCTCAGCCTCTACCTTGGTGGAGAGTTCAACGAATACAAAATTGGCTTCCTACCATTTATTTTCTCCCCAGGAACTCAGCAAGTATTGTTAGTTCTGTTCCTCTGAAGTCTCTCAATGAATATGAGAGGAGTCCCCAGAGAATCTTCCCCCCCTCCCCATCCCAATACACTATCTGAGGCCCTGGCACTGAAGGCCCTTGGCATTGTTGAGGGAGGAACTAGCTGCTGCTTCCTAAATATATTTGCTACTTGGTTACCAGCTGGAGACGCAGAAAGAGGCAGAAAGAGAGAGGGCATGGGGAGCTGCATTTTCTAAATGGTTTCAGGCCACTGGCATTTCAGCAATAGCTAATACAAAACAGATGGCGGGTGCTACGCTCCGCTGGCCTTCAACTCGGGGCTGCCTGCGTCCATGATTAATCACCTGTGCTGGGGGGTAAAAAACTTCTACCTGGTCTTTGTGTGCGTGCGGACCTAAGGCTGCACTTAGCAAGCAAAGTGACAGGCCTTGCCTCTCTGCCCTATGGCTGCTTATGCGCCTGGAAAATGACTTAGGTTTATCCCATAAACACAGAATTCACCAGCAAACGGAACTCTGGCTAGGAAGGGGAGTTTGTGCAGAAGTCGCTTGCAAAAATGTTCTGCTACCTTCTTCCCCTTCGTTTACTTACCTTAACAGTTAGCCAAGGATAGAATTTTAGGGCAGCTCAGTAAATTCTGCACTTGCTTTGAGGCCTTTAAAAAAATGTCCCTAGCAAGAGTGTGAAGAGAATCTGTTTGTCTTTTTGTCTTTTATATGACAAAGGGGCAGAAGGATAGTGTGGCCACTTCCTTCCACCTTCCTACAAACAAGATATCCTTTTACACCCGGGGCCCTAGATAGCTTCCTCTTCACTGTTGCTGCCTCTGCATAGACAGGCTCTGGGAAGGGGGGCAGGGTGCCGGGGTGGGGGGGCAATGGCGCACATGGAATGTCATGTTGGTTCAGCACAACTGGGGAAGGAGCGAACCTGATGCCAGCTGTAGCATCTCAGAGGGTGAAGGGGAGCCGCTGTTCCTCATTGATCTTTGTTTTCCCCTCCACGGGTTCATTTTCAGCTAAGCAGCAAAGGCCCCAAGTGCAGCAGGGGCCGTTCTCCAGCCCCCCTTTTGTCTGGAGAAGTTCGTGGAGAGAACCAGCTACCCCAGCAGCCACAGCTGGGGAGGATTAAGCAGGTGGATTTGTGCCTGGAGAAGCCCAGCATGTGTTCTGGGCTGGAGTGAATTATTTCGTTTCTATCTTGGTATAACAGAGTTCCACAAACTAAGCGGCTGAAACAATGCCCATTTATTATCTCATGGTCTTGGGTCAGAGTCTAGGCACAGTTGGTTCTCTCAAGATCCTAGGGACGGCTCAAACTCCTTCCCATGTGGCCCCATCCACCTTGCGGCCAGCAATAGAGACTCTTCTTCACACCCCTCTCTCTTCTTGAATCTCTTTCTTCAGGGAGATTCCAGCCCCTTCTAAGGGCTTGCCTGATTAGGTCTTAAGTGCTGGCTAATTTGACTCAATTTTATTTTACCTTTGAAAAATAGGAGACATTTTATAGTTAGATTTCCACTTGAATACTGAGAATAAAAATTATTTGGTGAGTACTTAATCCTGGGAGATAAAAATATATCTGAAGACCTGTCCCAGACATCACAAAAGACTTAGGAGGGCACAGGGTCACCAGATGGGCTGCAGGTGCCACAGGTCACTTCCTTTGATCACCAGGGTCCAGCAGTAGAGGGCAAATCCAAGTCCTTCAGGCTAGTCTCTGGTTCAAATGAGTTTGGTTTTCAATATTTTTGAACCATGGCATTTTTTTTCAAACAAAATGTATATGGAAGTCCATTCTATAAAATAAATATGTTTTTCAATTTTACAACACACATAAAGCTTAATACGGAGCAGACAATTTTCTAAGTACTTACTCAATACTTAACTCTCACTAACGGCATGTAATGGGCTTTGTGATAACGACTAGGGGCCCAGTGCATGAATTCATGCACCTTGAAAGGAACTGTGGGGCCACAGGGCTGTGCTGGGCCCAGGGGCAGACCTCTGCCCATCCTCTGCACAACCACCTAGCTCCTCCTGCTGTTTCCACTGGTCCCCTGTCTGCCAGCAGCTCCCCTCCCACTGCTACCACTCCCACATGTTGACGATGCTGGCCTTACACCTGCTGGCAGCACAAAGCAATTGGGGCTGTCGCCAGCAGCGGGTGTGAGCAGGGCCAGTGTGAGCAGTGGGTGTGAGTGGGGCTGGCACTGGCAGTGGGTGCAAGTGATGGCTGCTAGCCCCGATTGCCCCTCAGGAGCAGGGGGAGGTAGAAAAGCCCTGAGAGGTGATCAGGGCCGGCAGCTGCCTCTCGGACCCACTGATCACCCCTAGTGATCAGGGCTGGTGCCAGTCACCAGCATCAGCTGTGAGCGGGGCCCAGCAAGTGTGAGCAGGGCTGGTACTAGCAGCAGGTGCAAGTTCCACTAGAGGCTCACCCCAATGATAGCAACCAGTGCCTTGACTTGGTCTGGTGTCCCCATTCACCTGCTCCACTATGCCATGTTCCACGCGCACCCCCTGGTGGTCAGTGCATGTCATAGCGACTGGTTGTTCAGCTGTTGGGTCTATTTGTATATTAGCCTTTTATTATATAGGATGATTGGCATTGGTCCCATTGCACAGGTGAATAACCTGAGATACAGAAGGATGACGCACCTTGTCCCAAATGGCCGAGCTGATTTTGAACCCAGGACACTGTGCTCACAGTTCCTGAGCACTTGGTCTTGATGCTACTATTGTCATGGGGACAGCTTGGGGAGCGGGGTGGTCTGATCTCCTATTTAGTGAGCCTCTCCTTCAATTTTTGCTCCCATTCCTCTCCCTGAGGTTTCCCCAGTACACCTCCCAGAAATTTGAATCATGTAGGCACCTTCCTTGGATGGGGCTTCCTGGTGGCCACTTTCGTTTGCATCCTTTCTCAGAGTCTTTCACAGGCCCCCATAACCCGATTACTCAATGCTGAGCCTGTCCATTGCTGCTTCCTTTGCCTTCTTGCCACAAACCAGAACAGTTGTTGACACCCACACTTTTGCTGCCACCCTGGCTTCCTGCCTTGACTTCCACCTCCAGGTTTTCCTCATCCGAATCCATGCTCTATCCACAATGAGCTTTTTCTCTTACTAACCCCTTCAGAACATGGCATTTCCTGCTCCTAATGCTGCCATGGCTCCCTATGACTCACCAGAATCTTCCAGAATTCTACCTTATGGTGGAATTCGCAGATCCCAATGGTTTGACTTCACTGATCTTTCTCAGTCATATTCCAAACATTCTAGGTAAGTAAGTTAGTGACACCCAACCCACTGCCTCCAAAATTACATGCACAAGATGCTAACCCATCACCTCTGTCTTTGTTCCAAACTCCCAGAGCATGTCTTCCATGGGTCATTCAATTCTCTACCTTTCTTTATAACTACATGATTTTTCTAGTCTATAGACTATATACTGTATACAGTATACGCTCCTTGAAAATAGTAGATACCTTTGCCTTTTAATCTGCCATTGATCACAACAGTTACTAATAGCATACTTCCCAAAATCTTGGAAAACAGATGGAGCAGCTATTGTGATCATCTCCATTTAACAGATTCGTAAATCGAGGCTCAGAGATAATGAGTGGCTTGTTCATCTTCATTGAAAAAAAAATATGATGGAACTTGGTGCACAGATTTGTTGACGGAGAGCAAAATACCGAGACTAAATTGTTCTCTGGTGTCTTCAGTTAAGATCAGCCTTATTATCTTTGTAGACTTAAAAACCCCACAGTATAATTTGTGACTTGGAGCAGTGGTTCTTCACTGGGATGCACACTGCAGTAACTCAGAGAGTTTTTCTGAAAAATAATAATTTAATATTATTAAATGAAATAATAGTATCATTTTTGGAGCTGAATCTGTACAGAGAGGGCCTTACTGTGTGTATTTTTTTTTGGGGGGGGGGAACAACCCCGAAAGACTCTGTGTGTCCTCCTGCTTAAGAATCGAAGACTTACAAGGTTCCCAGAAGGACCCTAGCCTTCCAAATTACCCCATTCAGTGTGTAATAATTAGTGACTTTCGAAGATACTGCTTTCTATTTAATGCAAGCCAATACTAAACCAATATTCTTCCTGTAAGTATGCATGAAGTACTTACATGTGAAAAGCCTGCTAACTTCATCTGTATCTGTCTCATGGCTCTTGTTCTCAAGTGTGAATCATCTGATACCTGCCCTGTCTACTAGTAACTAGTGGGTCATTTTCTCTGTAAACATTCTCGGAAGTTTTTCATCTACTTCGCCACCTTGGCAGCTGGCCGGGCTCCTGTGCATAGTGAGTGCTTTTCATTTGTGAAGTGCATGAACCCATGAATCATGGAATTCACACCTCATCAGGAATGAGTTTACCAGCTTCTTCCCAAAGAGCAGGCTTTGATAGACTCAGAGGCACAGCCAGTTTTCAGGTCAGCTGGGTAATGCATTAATGATCTTCCAGCCTCAGTTTCCTCACCTGTTCAGGGGGCCCCAAAACACATTGCTTGGCTCATAATAGGTGCACAAGAGATGTCCATCTTACCCCTCCTTGTGGATTAACCCCTGCTCGTATAGGTAGGCAGTGGGTGGGTGGGGGGGGGTGGAGGTGGCAAGGTCTTCCCAGGGCCCTTGAAATCAGGCCAGGCAGACAGCCACTGCCCTTGATGTCCGGCCTGCCTGCTCCTGCATGCATTCCACAGGGTAGGACTGAGCGGCTTGGAGAGTCCTTGGAACATGTGTATGTGACTATAAAACCTGCCATAACCTTGGAATCCGGACATCAAAAGGGAGCGCTCCAGTGCCTGATAAAAAAATAAAAAAAAAAAAAAAAAAAAGTGCGCTCCTCTCAGCAAACCACTCCAAACGCTGTTTTCTCCATCCTACTGCGAAGCTTGTCACTGCTAATGTGATTCTTATGATTCTTGCCTCTCTGTAGCCTCTTGATCTTTACTGAGCTCTCTCTGCCCCTGAGTGTGTTGGAAACAAAATGTCCCGTCTGGTGTCCAGAGCTTAAAATAATAGACGCTGGGTTCCTGCTGCCACGTTGAAACTTTACTCCAAGGTCTCTCGCAAACTCCCCTCCGCCTCCTGCCCCCTCTCCATGTGGGGAGAAGCAGGGTTGACCGGGCAGACAAAGAAGGGGGAAGAGGCAGGGAGATCGGGCATTCTTTGAACACTGCAGGCATTCTCTGATATCAATTTGGATTTTTGGTGAGATGTGTTTTATGGAAAGATTCTTCCCATCCCTGAAGAAAAGAACCACATATTCCAAGCAACGCTGCTGCCGAGGCGTGTACTTGAGGCCACGGGGCTAGTGGTGGTATGCGAAGTAATGTAAGGGGAGCGAGCAGTGTGTGTTTCTGCATGTGCGTTTTGAAGGTTGGAAAATAATACAGTAAGTCACCCCGTGGCACCTGGGCATATTCATGTTTCCTCTGTTCAAAAGTCAGCTTGCAAAGTCTGCAGAAAATAGAGAGAGGCACTGGTGTTGGCTCACGAGCTCTGCAAACCCGCCTCTTTCACTTAGTGTCACCGGGGGAAATGCCTGTCTCTCCTTTTTTTTTACATGCTGATGCTTCCACCGAAAAGAAATTTTCCTCCTTTAGCTTTTGACAGGTTTTTCTGGGAGTCGCCACTGTCCGCAGTTCCTTCTGGCCCTCTGGAGACTGAGTTGTCTCAAACATATTTTTGGAAAGGCCACAGACGATTGTTTTTATTAGGGGACTGCGGGGCTTTGTAGTGGGATGCTTTGTGTTTTATTTGTTTTCCTTCCCCTGCCCCAGCTGTTTTTGTTTTAACAGCATTGGAGGCAAGGTGGAGGTATTTGTGGCCTCTGTTAACCTAGCCCATCTCTCAAGTCGACAGAGTTGGAAATCCGAATGGATGGAACGGCAACATGCAGGTCATCTGCCAGGATGGGTTCATCCCTGATTTCATCCACCCTCACCAGAGGGGTGAGGTTTGACACTGGGGTCGACCTCCAGTCCAGTGAGCACTTTGGAGCAGAGAGCTGTCAGAGAAGCAGGTCACCCCCATGATATGTCCTATCTGAGAGCCCAAGCACTCAGTAGCGGCTGGGATGTCACGGTGCCAAATGAGAAACTCTGACATAAGCCCATCTTTTACTTTCCGTCTCCGACCAAGGAGTGTGACTCAGCCAGGACACAATGGGGCACCTAACTCTGCCCTGCATCATCATCGGAGTCTCCTCAGCTATAACTTGTAAAAACCCAAACTCATGCCTAGGTTTATCCCAAAAGATGTGTATGGTGCAAGCTGGGCATCAGATTTTGCCAAGCTCTCCAGACGATTCTGAGGTGGCACCCAGGCTGCTGAGAACCGCTGCCCTGTGGAAAGGAAGGGAATATGGCCTTTCAGGCACCTACCATATGCCAGGCACAATAGTAAGCACTTTTCCTGCATTAACCCCTTTATTTCTCTCAGTGTTCCTGGGAGATAAGCTTATTTATCTCTATTTCACAGGTAAAACTAAGGTTTTAAGTTCTTAGGTTGTCCAGGTACAGTTTGATTCTCAGACCATTTAATTGTAAAGCTTAACTTTTTCCACTCAACAGTCTCTTCGGAGAACCCAGAATAAAGCAGAATAAAACACTTGAATAAACTCTCCAGAACCCTACATAAGAGACCAGCTCATTCACTTATCTGCTCAGGGACCTTCCCTGTCTTCTACAGAATAAGTGGAAGAAGGATCAGAAATGAGAGATGGATTTTGCATGTTGAGAAGGGAATGTGGCTGCAAAGGCCACATTCTCCATGTTGTCCTGGCATGGCTGTCCCTGCAGGAAAGCCCAAGTGCTAAGCATACCTTCTACTTTTACAAAGCACTCTTCCAGCAAGGATCTCAAAGCACGACGTAATTAATAAAATCGCCCACATCCTGTCTAGATGAGTAGCATTTTATATGTACAAATTCCTCTCTGCCCCCAGGCCCTCCAGGAGTAGGAGAATGTTTCCAATTTTAAAGAGTGAGCAATAGAGTAATTGAAAGGAGCTGTATCTTGGCCAACTCAAAAGACCTCAAAGGCATTTATAGTGACCTAGATGAGGAAACATGGTGACCACAAAGTGTGTCATAATGGCTTGTAATCCATGTTGTGCTAAATGGTTCAAAGATAGGAGACAGGGCAAGGATAAAACATTCAGTTCTTAAGAATCAACTACCCCTGGGATTGATATTCTGATCTGTTTGGTCAACTCTCCAAAGGATCTAGAAGCAGTAAAGTGATGACATTAGCTGATGATTCAGTTACTTGGGTTAATCAAGGCAGAGGGGACAGACGGGGCCAATTAAGTAGCTGAGCAGCCCCATGATAGATGAATCATTATGGGCAAGTGCAAAGATAATGCCATTGGGAAAAGCAATTTAAGTCATTCATGCACTTCCAGGCCAGGAAATCCTTCTAGTCTTTGAGGGGGATCATTTAAGAATCATCAGACCCAGCCTGATGAAGTCATCTATTCATTGTGCAACTAACGATCAACAAAAGAGCTGAATGCACCAGGGGACAGGCCATATGGAATACATTTGGGTGACTGGGATGTATATCTGTGCCTTCATTTCAATCACCTTCTCTAATGTACGTCTAACTCCATCCCTCTTTTCTTTTTTCTTTCCTGTCCACAATCTCCTCCTGCTTTTTATGTTCCAATACACAGAGAGGATATATGGATGACTTTTTTAAAATATAAAAACAAATATTCTCATTTCTAATTTCTTTTCTTCACATAGGTTTCTCTCTGTACACATAACTAGTTTCCAAGGGATGCTCAGCATGTCACAAAACAAGTTTTTAAGTACCAAGGAAATTATATCTGTAAAATTTATACAAATTTTTCTATACCTCTCTTAACCTCTTGCTTGAATTAAAGTTTCAAATCGGGAACCTTGGGAAAGAAAGCTTATCATTTGGGGGGGAGGGGAGAAGGTGAGTGGGGGGGAAAAATATATAAATATATATATATATATATATATATATATATATATATATATATATATATTAAAGTAAGTCATACTTTGCAACTACTTGTTTTTTAAAAACCAAAGTCTCAAACAGGAACTTGGAAGTAAAGGTTATCAAATATGGCCATGTTGATAAAGCCAATGAACACTGTTTTATCTCTTGATTTATCTTCTCCCTCCTCAATGGATATTTATCTATCTTTTAAGTTCATCCTTCTCTTCCCAACCATTAAATGTTGAGTTTTCAATCTCTGTACTTTTTTTGAGATGATCTACCCAGATTCTCAGCCTTATCATGCCTTGTTCTCAACCACTCTTTTCTATAAACTGTAGAACCATTGCCCCTGTTCTGTTTCCTGTGCCTAAAATGCTCTCCTCTGTTTGGTGTTTTGTTTTGTGTTTGTTTGGTTTTTGCCAGGTTAACATTTGTTCATCCTTCAGCTCTAAGCTCACTAATTACGTATTGGCTTCCTCAGACTTGGTACAACCTGACACAGGTTCCCTTAATGCCAGATAGCATTTTTTACAGGATTCATTAGAGTTGCCATTTTAGATCCATTTATGATGATTATCAAATCATCTCTCTTCCCTCTTCCTATTTCTTTTTTCCTGTTTCTAACTTTTCTCTGTCCACTTCTCTTCTTCATGGTTTACCATAGTTTTTTACTTATCAGTGGCTTCCTCTGTCTTATAGATTCTGATAAGCTTTTTTCTCTCTGTCTCTCATTATCTAGCCTTACTACCAATTATTGGTTCCCTCTAAATTTTCACATGCACACTTTATGGAGTAAGAGGATTTTATTGGTATAATTGATATTTATCTCTATGGAAAAGTTCCTATGATAGATCAATTTATGGATCCTTGCCCAATATCCAAATGTACTGCCCTTGGATCAAGAATGTCTTGCATCCATTAGCCATGGCCAGTACGATAGAACTAGGATGTCAGCTTTTTTTTTTTATCACAACATGTTTACTGAGAGCTGGCAGACTTGGGAAGGGATCTCCTTTGAGAACTGGAAGTAGGTGAAAGATAATAACAAAAATCAAAAAGGAACAATTGGCATATTCAACATCATTCTCCTTGATTGGTGTTGCCCTCAATTGAATCTCTATTATTCGGCATATATTATTAACTCACTTAAAATGTCACAGAGGTCAAGTAGATGTGGGTCTAATGAGCAAAGAAAATTCTGTAAAGCAAATCTGATGTATTTGTGGAGTGGTACAGCCTAGTTTAAAAATGTTCTATGTTTGGATAAAGAAAATGCCATTTGGGCGCCGTCTACTCTTGGTTCACCCTGACTTTTCAGGATTAGCCCTCCAGGTTCCTGATCCAAAGTGAAGGGGGTCTGCCATCCCTTCTCTGTGGTGGGGTCCAGACTTGATATCCTATCTCATTCCTCACAGCATGAATCTGTCTAGAGCTTCACCCTTTCAACTGCCTCTACTGAAAAAAAAAATGATAGAACAATAATCCTAACAGCTGTCAGAGAAAAATTTTATTGAGCTTCAGGAAAAGAAATAGCTACTATTCATTATCTAGCCAGACATTATTCATTGCTGCTCTTGGGGAGAGTACCATAATGCAGGGGTTAACAGCATAGAATCCATAACCTAATTACCTGGGTTTAAATTATGATTCTGCTGCCTACTAACTGTATGAACTTGGGTAAGTTACTTGGTTTCCTCATGTATAACACGAAATGATAGCATCTATATCAACAGAGTTTTTAAAGGACTAAATAAATTATTAAATATCAAGTACTTATAACAGTAGAGATAATACATATTTGTGAGCTACAATTACTGTTTTTGATACAATTATTGTCCTTTACAGGTAACCTCATCTAATCAGTGGCCACCTATATTTCTCAGGACACATTTGGTTATAGGTGTTAGAAATTCAGCTTAAAGTAACTTATGTAAGAAGAAGAAATGGGTTGGTTCACACAACATGGCCAGTCCAGGGAATGGACTCAATTAAGCATGAATAAACCCAAGAGTTTTTATGATGCTACCAGCCTCTTGCAGACTTGTGTCTTAGCTTTCTTCTGGGTCAGCATCATTTTCAAGCAGATTTCCTCCATATAGTGACAGATGTAGCTTGAGATTGACCTAATTCTTACACTTCTTCTTAGGTAGACCTGAAAGACTCTGATAGGCCCAGGTTGTGTTCCATCATAAATCAATAATCAGGAAAATGAAGTATTCCTATTGGCCAGGATTTGATCACATGCTACACTTGTAGCAAATGGAAAGGCAGGGTGAACTACCTGAATATCATGGTCCCCTGGAGGAAGAATGCTAAGTAGGAGATGTTCATTGCTTAGCCCATTGCCAAGGCACAATCTAGGGCCATCTCTCTAGGGAGGAACTAGAGGACATGTTTAATAAACATTTTACCCATTTTATACCTGGAGAGCCACAGACAACCAAGTGTAATGTTCAAAATATTGAACAACTGGTAGAGCAACAGCTCTGATCAGTTTGAATGGACAGCTGAACGGAGGTCAGCAGCAGCAGCACATTCCTGCTGAATAGCAACCTTGCATCAAATGTGAACATTGGACTGATTTCTAGTGGGAGTTAAACACTCAGTCCTTTTCGACCTTCCTATTGATGATTTACTGACTAGTTGTGGTTGATTTACTGACTTTCCTGATTAGAGGCAGAACTGGAGTAGACAAATGTCTTCAGAACTCCTTCTGCTCTTTAATTCCATGGTTGTCTCATGTGTGTGACCTCCCCACTGGACACATGCTGAGGACAGAGGATAAACTTCAGAGCAAAGGCAGCAATAACCTGGAAATGGACACCACGTACCTTGGAGCTAACACTGTCGTTTTTTTCTTCTTGGGGAAAGCAGAGGTCTCCCTCTTCCATCAAATACCCCACAAAATAGTCCTGGTTTCAGCTGGACCTGTCTTGTCCAGGAAAGTGCTACACCTTCAAACTCAGGTTGGGTGACATGTTCTTTAAATGGAGACTTAGATGAGGGGCAATTTAATGGATCAGCTCAGCTTGGCTTAAAAGCCTCTACCAACAACTGGTGTGATAATGTGTGTGTGTGAGTGTGTATGTGTGTGGAGAGAGAGAGAGAGAGAGAGAGAGAGAGACTTTTTAGGTCACTCCTCTTAAGTTAATGTTTTTAAATTATTTACTGCAGAGTTCATACACAATGGGTACCTAGTAAATGATAATTCATCTCATTCCTTCTTACTAGAACCTTCCCCGACACCCCACCCCACTGTGATCCTACAGCCTAGCCTACCTTTAATTGCTAGCAATACCTGGAAACACCATTGCCCCTAGATCCTGTCTTCCAGGCTCAGGGCAGTTCTTAGGCATTAGTGCCCACAACCTACTTACCGGGAGATACTGTATGTTCCCACCCTACTTCCACCTCCTCCCAACTAATGCTGCAGGCCTGCAGAAAGACTTAGGAACGCTTGCCTAGCCCATCTGACCTTTGCTTCCCTCTTCCTGGTGGTAATTGATGGATTTCATGCCTGTCTCCTTTCAGGGTTAAAGAGAGTACGGCAACTTGCAAAAAACACAAGATACTTCAGACAGAGACTGAACGAAATGGGATTCATTATCTATGGCAACGAGGAATCTCCCGTGGTCCCCCTGCTCCTTTACATGCCTGGTAAAGTAGCGTGAGTATCCCACAGACTCTCAGAGTAATGTATAAGCCCCCCGGTGATCTGACTAAGATGGTGCTTTTGACACTGAGGCTCTAGCAATGTAGGCCTTGATCATGCACTTTTGACAGGTGCCGAGTTCAGAATTCACTTGTGGAGCTGCTCAGAAGCCACATGGCCCATCAGCAGGGTCTTTTCACAATGGCTAAGGTCCTCTGTGAATTTAGGGGAATCACCTACCCCTCCTAAGGCTCCACAGTAAATGAAGGATGATCCTGAGCCTCCTCTTGCCCTAAGATCTTTGTCAAAGAGAAATTCTGAAGACCCTTTCTCCTAATATTTAAAAACAACATTACCAGGTCCTGTGCTTTCTCCCATTGAACACTTGTGGCCATCCTCAGAAGAAGGCAGCCTTGCTTTAAGTGTGGGGAAACTGAGGCAGAGAGCAGGTAGACAGCTTGCTCAATGTCATACTTGTCAAGAAGGGGTAAAACCAAGAGGCCAGTCCAAACCTAGGCTTGCTCCAAAGCTCATGCTCTCAACACCAAATGTCAACGCCTCTCCTGCAGGCTTATTTTGGGTTGTTTTCTATCGATCCCTTGTGATGGGTAGGGATGAGTTAATAGATGGATTCTTCGGAGTATGCTTTTGTGTCCTTTGACCACAGCAAAATCCCAGCAGTTAAAACATATGTGTGATTTGTTTAGCGTGCCACAGATCTGCCATCACTCAGCCTTTTGCTCACAGATCTGGGTCAGGATTGCATTGCCTGGAGGGGCAAGAAGACAGTGTACCACGGAAAGGTCACAAGGGATACTGTTCTGTGCTAATGTCAGGGAGGGGCGACAATGGCGATTCAAAGTAGCCGATCATCCAAAGCCCTTTACCCTCTGACTTTAGAAGGCACAAAAGAAAACCTTTTTTATTCAAAGTAGTTAGGAAAATGATGATTTCTGGAAGAAAGACTTTAATATTGAGTTCATGTCAACCTAATGTTTTATCATTAACTCAAATGAAGACACCAAATATCAACTTCCTTTATCTTTGAGAGTGTGATGTGCACAACCCTGGAAAGTGGCAGTAGAGGGTGTGCTGGATAGTTCCAACTTTGATGGTAAAAGCCATTATTAAAATCTCAACAGGTTGGGAAATGGATCATTCCAATGAGAAGAGTCCATGAAGAGTAAAAGCAAATGCATTTAAATTCAAGAACTCAACTCTACAATAACAGAAAAAGAGTGTTTACTCCTTTATATACCAAGAATCCTGAATAGACATAGTAAATGTGGAATTAAAAATAGAACTAAGAGGAAGCTTCATGTAAAAGTTATGCTCTATGGTGTAGTGAGATATTTGGAATGAAAAAGAATTTTGACTGGGGAAATCTTGAACAAGTTACCCAACCTTCCATAGCCACAGCTTTTTCATTTTTGAAACGAGCTATAATAGTACCTATTTCATAAGGCCATTGTGAAGGTTAAACAAGATGAGGTCTGATGGAATTTGGCATTGCCTCTTATCTAGAAGCTACTCAGTGTTAACTATTATTATTAACTAGTAACCTTGTGCACGAATCCATGTGCCAGTAGCTCTCTCTGCCTGCTGCCCTGCCCTCTTGTAGTTCCCCTCCACTCCCCATAGCTTGCTGCCCTGCCCCCTCCTGTAGCTCTCTGCAGCCCGCTTATAGTTTCACTGCCCACCCTCCTGCAGATCCGTGATCCAGTCATTTTGAGGTCAGTCGTTACGCCTCAGGGCCTAATGGATTATTGGCATATTCCTCTCTTATTATATAGGATAGCATTAATAATATATATAAAGCACTTAATATAGTGTTTAGTGTACTATAAGCACTCAGTCCGTCGTAACCATTATTAGTACTATTACTACTTCTCATTCTGCTACAATGATGATTATTACTAGTTTTAACTGAATACAAGATTGAGTTACCATGGTTGCATGTCTCTCCAAAATAATTATTGCAATCTTTAGTTACATTAATAAAAGTAGAACTTCTGGGGTAAAAAATAGGTAAAGATACCGTGATACTCGGCATCAATCATGCTATCTTAAACCTGGAGGATATGTCAAACTCTCTAGTGTCTTCCAACTTAAGATGATTTTTAATGAGGAGCTAATGATGCTAAATGCCAATTATGTGCTCCTAAGGCTCTTAGACCGAGTAAGAGGTCATCCATTGAGGGGAGGGCATTTAGCCCTGGTTTACAAATGAGGACACCAAGACTCACAAAAGTCAACTGCTTTCTAGGGGCCACCCGGGTTGTAGGTAGAAAAGCATAGAATTCAAAACCAGTTCCATTGGTCTCCTACACCAGAGCTCTTTTCGTGCATAGCACAGCCTCTCAAGCTTTAGTACACAGGGGAAAATGCACATCTCACTAAACCAATGCGGGGTATAAGTTCAACCCTCTTTAATGCCATCTTCGGAGAATCCAAAGGCATCAATCGTTACAATGGAAACAGAAAGTCAACGTGTTTGGGTTGTCTAATGAAACTTAGAACAGGTTAGTTACAAAAGGTCATATTTCTATTGTTAGCAGGAATTGCTAGCAAGAGCTTGCCCTCCTGCCCGGCCTGATTTCTATCTCTTCTATTTCTTCAATTAAAAGTTTATATATAGATTATGAGACAGGGAGTTAATTGTATGGTATAAGCCAGTGTATTAGCACTTCTTTCATTGGCTCATTTTAAAATCTTTGATTTCATTTAAAAACTGCAGAATGAAAATATAATCTCCAGCCAAGAGGAGCTTTTGAAAAGAATCTGTTTGCAAGTCTACCACTGGAATCTGCTAAGAAGTTCAATAGACTGTGATTGCGTTTATAAAACATGCACTTAAGTAATCAAGAATCTATAGTATTTACTATTTGGTACAGGGCTTACATTTTCCTTTTATGGCCCTTGTCACACAGGTGGAAGATGATGGAACATAAGCTTCCCTGATGCTGCAGGCAACACATGCTAATGTTTATTATTATTATTATTATTATTATTATTACATAATTTCATTTCTTTAAGCCTATGCCAGCTCTGATTTCCTTTGGGGAGTACAAACCCAGAGGCTCATTATAGAAAATGTTCAGGGCAATTATATGCATTGCCTGAAAGAGGTGGAGTTTAGAAGTGTAAGTTTTAAGCTCAAAAGTGCTCCAGGGAGGCCTCGGATTAACCTTAATGAATCAGTCATAGAGTTTGCTTAACATTCTTTGGCAAAACTCACTTCCTCTGGTACAAAGAGAAACTCACAGACAGTGAACATGCTCCTTTGGGAGTCCGGACAACTGGCCTGAGATCATGGGTCAGGTGGTTTGTACTCCAGCAATAAAAGCACTTGACTTGATTCTCAGACAATTACGAGCTCTCATCCTGTGTAGTTCCATGGGCAGCCTTCCATAGGGTGATCAAGAAGCAGAAAGAACGGCCTCTGTTTGCAAGCTTTCTCAGTTAGAAAGCTTCATCTCCTTGTAGCCTTCCCAGGCCCAATCAAAGGGCGGATCTTGCCTTATTCCAGCTGGGGAGCCAGGGAGGCTGTGTGTCTGGTAGGTCTTATAATCTCCATCGCTTCGTTTGATAACCAAAAGGCAGACAGCCCAAGGGCGAGAGGAATGAATAAATGAGCAGGCTTGCTCTCAGCCTGGTTCAAGAATTCTTCCTGAGTTATGACTGGAAGGTTTCTGTGATGCTGTCACAGAATAAGACACCAGCAACCTCTTAATGCTAAGAACAGAATTAGGCATTTATCTCACTCAGTAAGAGGATAGATTCACCTGGGGCATGTCTTTTTGCCTGACCTAGGCTCTGACACAAAAAATTTGCAGTCTATGACAGCCTGATATTCTAGAATTGTTACTGCGATTAGCTCTGGAAAAGAAAGAGATAAGAAACAGTAAGGGGAAAGAATCGTAACTTTAAGAGGTTTTGCCCTGCATTAGGAAGCTTTGCAGTTGTGAGACTATTGTCCTACCACCAGCCAGCCTCCCTATGCATGTACATTTATTTCCCTGTCTCCCTTCCGTCCCACTTCCCTTTTAACCAGCTAATGAATTTAGTCTCCTTGGACTCTTCATTCACACATAAAGAAATGAGGAAATTCTTGCTATTTCCTGGTTTAATTGAAAATAAAATATTTGGCTCTGGGGTGAGAATATGGCTTGGGGTTGGCTGCAGACCTTCTAACTTTGGTCTTCAAATTATAGTCATTAAGTACAGGTTTCTTGAAATGTTCATATCATTAGCATTATGTTTTTAAAACATATAGGTGTGTATTTAATATAAAGAGTGTCCCAAAAATGCATGCATACACTTTGAATAATTATAAAGCCAATGTTTACTAAAATACATTTCATTTTTCAAAATTGAGCTATCAGCTGTTATAGTGTGTATACATTTTTTGGTTGGGGGGACAATATCAAGTATATTGGTTCTTTATGTAATTGCACTGTGTTAGCTATTTAGTTTTTTTTAATATTTTTTTGATTTTTTTATAGAGATGAAGGAAGAGGGATAGGATAGATAGTTAGAAACATCAGTGAGAGAGAAACATCAATCAGCTGCCTCTTGCACATCTCCTACTGGGGATGTGCCCGCAAGGTACATGTCCTTTACTGGAATCGAACCTGGGACCTTGCAGTCCTCAGGCCAACGCTCTGTCCCCTGAGCCAAACTAGTTAGGGCAGCTGTTTAGTTTTTATTCCTAGGAATCCTGAGGACAAAAGATTTAACATCAATGCAGACTTGCTAAATCAAGGTCACGTCCATCAGCATTTTCTGCTCAATGTCAGAGACTCAGTACTCAAGATTATTCATCAAGCATGCCAGGATCCATAATATATACACTCTGGTGCCATTAAGTGACTGTCCCATTTATTTGTGAATTGTGTTTAAAAGATGCTTAATACCTTCCGTCATCTTCTATTAGTTGTTTGTTTTTTAAGAAAAAGTCAATTAGTGATATTCTCTCTTTTTTTATACAGTACGTTGTTGTCACCTCCCAGTAAACTTCCCTTTTTGTCTTTTCTTTAGGGCCTTTGCAAGGCACCTACTAAAAAGAAAGATTGGGGTAGTGGTTGTTGGATTTCCAGCTACTCCCTTAGCCGAAGCCAGGGCACGGTTCTGCGTTTCAGCAGCACATACCCGAGAGATGTTAGACACGGTGAGTACAACACAGGCCAAGAGATCTCCAGTACCGGTACCTTGGACTCTGAGCATGTTCTTTTACTGAACTAGCTTAGGGTTCCCTGGGTCTCTCTTGGGAGATTTAGGAAAATAACACTAATAACACTCACTACTAAAAACAAAGGTATACCAACACTGTCCAACAATGTGATCAACTCAGTATACAGAAAAGGAAATCAGTTTAGTGAAGACTTGAGTCAAGTCAGTGTTTTGGTTTTTATAGAAAAAAGGCTGACCAAGTAGCCAAATGCAGTGCTTTTTACTCTAATTCTAAGTGCAAAAACTAATCTAACATGCTTTTTCAGCATCATCTGCCTGCATCATGACATTTTTCATAGCCACCAAATTCATCATAATAACATATAATCCAACTAGGCAACATGTTGGAAAACTAATAACAAAGACAGCCATTTGCAGGAAACGTTAATGATTTTAAAACCACATTTCATGGTCCTTTGATTTAAATCTTTATGTGGATGAAGAATATCAGAGGACTAAGCCATCTCAGTCAGTTTGGAGTTGATGGAGTTTGGAGTTGACATTCTTATAATGTCAATGCAATTTGGCAAACTATTGAGTGTCTACTATGTGAAAAATCCTGAAGTAAAAAGCCAGAGAGGAGACACTAAAAAATAGCCAACTAGTGATAATACTAGGTAGAATCAGTTCATCTTGGAAAGGAAATTCAGGTGATTTCAGGAGCATGAAGGCAGAAACTTTATCTTTTTAAATCATTAAACTTTAAAATAAAGCTAAAGGGTAGCATGGGTCAGATACTTTTATTCTTTTCTTCGTACCACCAAAATAAATGAAACATTCATCATGTGGATTTAGACAATGAATATGAAATAAAGTGAATTAGCACCTAACATTCCTCTAGAGATGCCTTATACACCATGCCTTAAGGACTTGGATTTTTCTTTGTTTCTTTAAAATCAAAGAAGCTGGGAAAAGAAGCATGTAGCTCTCTGTGAAGCACTGGATAGCAGAGCCACTTAGAGGTTCAAAGATGACTAATGGAAGGAGATCTCTTTACAGGTGTTGGAAGCCCTAGATGAGATGGGTGATCTCCTGAACCTGAAATATTCCCGGAACAAGAAGTCAGCACGCCCTGAACTCTATGATGAAACAAGCTTTGAACTTGATGATTAAGTTTCCTGGTCCTGAATGGCACCTCAAGAGTTTGCCAGAAAAATTCTCTCTTGGCCTCCAAAAGAATATAAGTGCATTTCTCTCCCTTTCTAAGGACAATTTGGTTTTCGAACCAGCTTAGTTGAACTGAGGGAGATGTTATTGTGTTCTTAATGTCCCCATCTCAGGACTGTAGAGATAAAAATAAGCTTTCAGATTTATGTTTCTCTTCTCCCAAGCAACCTGCTATACACACACACACACACACACACACACACACACACACACACTTCTTATAATGTTTGTAATGGCAATAAGCCTGCGCTTTAGCTGCTACTGTGCAGCCTCTTTAGTCCAGACCCTTTCAGGAATTCCAACCAAAGGAGTGGATTTTGATTGTTAATTCCATAGATCTCATTGTGTGTTTACTTATTCTATCTCTGGTTGGGTCAAGGTGGTGGTCAGTAGCGGACCTCCTTGTGCCCATGTGAAAGAACCAGCTAGAACTCGTATATCACAGGAAGTTCAAGGCAGAAAGATAAAGAAATGTTGCTTCTACCATTTGCCACATTTGGACTTTCTCCAAGGACAAGTGTCAAAAGCCATAGTTAGTGTTTTGAGGGAGAGAGCAGAACTGGCCAGCAGCACCTAGACACGTCTTTGAAGGAAACTTTCCTTTTCCTCTTGCTGGTCTCCTACAGTTTTACAGCTGAGCTTTTAAGGTTTGGAAAATTCAAGATGTGTGTTTCATAAGGAAGGGGGTAGACAGCAAGCACAAGCCAATTTTAAGCCTAAACTAAAACCATGAAGTTAGAAGCATTTGAACATTTTTGGTGCCATGTAGAGTGAATGTTTAGCATATGTAGTCTCTATGACTTTAAGGAATGGGTTGACATTTTCCTATTGAATTTTGAGTAAATAGTGAGAGTACATTTTCTTGAGAGTTGACTCCTATGACTACACTTGAAGAATTGGTTTAAAAACATCTAAAACCAAATATTCAACTTTTTCAAGACTCACACACACACACGCACACTATTTAGACCTATTAACATTAACTAGTGCTGTCACATGCCAAATGCACTACAATTTGGTGCAAAGTGAACTTGTGAGCTATTGACAACTAACTGTAATTTACTTCAGTGTTTTCTCTCTCTCTCTCTCTCTCTCTCTCTCTCTCTCTCTCTCTCTCTCTCTCTCTCTCTTTCCTTCTCTGTGTGTGTGTGTGTGTGTGTCTCTGAACACAAACTCTTCTGGAATAGCACCCCTTCGCTAATTGGATCTAGTTGGTATGGAAAAAGCCAGTGGAAAACCTTATCTTTAACAAGCTCCCAGATGGTGCACAGATTTGGAAACTCTAAAGAGCAGTGGTGACCTTTTAGCAAAGCTTCTGTAATAGTTTGAATGAGTTACAGAACATTCCACTCCATCAAATGACACTATAAACAAATCACTTCAAGAGAGGCTTGACTTTGTGTGACACACATGGACCCAAGCTTTCATGCTGTGCACTGAGATAGAAACTCAACCCCAAGCACCGGTGTTGGAGGGAGCAACATGACCTGATGTGCAAAACTTATTATTAAAGGAGAAAGGTGATCTGCATGGAAAGTTTTAGGAAATTATAACCCCTAGTAGATTCAACAATTTAAAAGTGTATCGTGAACATTTTAAGCAGTAACATATTCCTCATGAACAATTTTTACGTAGAATTAGGTTAGAAGGAGAGAAAGCAGGTTCTGCAATGCTGTTGCCCCATCTAATCACTGAATTTGATATCTAAATTTCAATTCTTCTCCATGAGCCAGTAAAGCATTACTTGTGCAAGGAAAATATATGTTGAGTAAACGTACAGCAAGAAAAAACACACATAGGTCTTTTCTTTTGAAAATGTGCATTTAAATGAAATTGATCCTAGTTAATTTTCCAAAATGCATAAATGTCCTCAGTCCTGTAAAAGAAGCAGGAGACAAAGAGGGCGGCAGCATGTCTGGGCCTCCCTACGGTATAGCAAGCAATAAACATCCCCTCCCATTCTGGATGCCTGTGATCTACACACCCACCCTTTGAGTTTTAAGCCTCCAGAGGGGTGTCTCCTTGAGCAGGAATTACTCTCATAATTACTTGCATGGAGGCTCTTGAGTCAACTCATGATAGGAAACTAATTACTTAGCCAGTTGGCATGGCAGGCAGGGGGAGATTAATCTCTCTTCATCAAGATCCAAGAGTTCTGGGGCAATTTATTACTTTCTCGTGTACAAGATAAAAGGCCTATCTCTGTCAGGGTCTAGGTTGAACATACACTTATAAGAGCAACTGTAAGCCAAGTGGAATGCTTCCCGAGCAGCACATTAGGAGGGATCCAGGTCCCACTGGTCTGGCAATATAAGAGTGTGCATATATATAATGAGGTTGGTTAAGAGAGGGATTGTGAATACTGAGAATTTTTCTTCTGCTGCTAGGTTAATAAGACCATGATTTTAATTCAGTAGGGATTACTGAGTTTCCATAAGTATAGCAGAGCCAAAAATGTCTCTTTGGTTGATTTTGGGGGGAAAGAGAATTTCTAAAAGAACTATAATGTTATTTATGTATCTCCAACTTTCCCATTTACACACACACACACACACACACACACACACACACACTCACTCACACACACATTTTTTTTCCTTACAGAGCAAGTGAGAGTAGAAAGATGAAAGGTAGAGAGATAAAAATCTGATTTGTTGATAGATAAATGGAAGGTGTTGTCCTAAAAATGATCTTCAGGGAAGCACAAGATAAAGGATCCAGACTGATATTTGTAAGAAAGATTATTTGCATAATGAAATGACATGGACACATGTCTAATCTTATCATGGGACTTCAGTATCATGAATGTTTGGCTGGAATACATTTCAGCAAGTTTTGATCTGAGAACCACAGGCTTCAGAATTTACTTAAAAGTTTGATAAAATGCAGAGCCTGGAGTCCCACATCAGCATTCTACTGAATTAGAATAGTGAGAGATAGTAATCTGCATTGTCATCAGCCTTCCCAAGGAATTCTAATCCATATCATAATCTGAATAAATTATTGGAACTTTTGTTTTGATAGACCAGTTGGCTCTAAAAACGTAACAGAAGCTTTGTTCTGACTCTTTGTTTATAATTAAGAGTACTTATACTACTAAAGTAAAGTCAATTATTCCAACTTTTCCTACTCAATTGGATATTTCACTTCTATTTTCCAGGTATCTTCATTTCCTACAACAAGCAATCTAATATTGAAGAATATTCACTTGAATATTCATTTGAATAAATTACTCCTTCTTGAATGCTTCTCTGTATCCTTTCCTACAAAATGTTCATTTTCCTTTCATCACTTTGTTCCATTGAATGTGGTATCTTGTTTCTTTATTTTTCTTCTACCCCTTTAAAAATCCTTCAACCTTTGATTATTTATTTATTCCAACAACAGCTCTTGAATAGAGTGAGTCTAACAGTTCTTCAAATATGCAATGCTCCTCTCTATTTTTTCTTCAGAGACAGCAAATATAAGTGGGTTGCTCTGATGATAAACCTTAACTTTAAATGTATCTTTTATTTACAGCAATGATAACAATTGTATTTTGAGCTTATCTAGTAATGTTTTGGCAATTTTACTGGTCTCAGTAAGAACAACATATTTGAAGTCTGTTTTCTCAGGCCCTTTGCAGCTGTGTATTGTTTAGAAAATTAAAAGGCATCCGTATTTTAAATGTTTCTAAGCAATTTTTGTGGAATGTTGTCTTACAGTGTTGTGTGTGTGTGTGTATGTGTGTGTGTGTGTGTGTGTGTGTGTGTGTGTGTGTGTGTTTCACTGAAACCTCTGAGGTGACCAATTTCATTTCATTCTGTCTGTGAAATGTTAGTTTATTTAATAAACAAAATATCAAAATTGATGATACAAAAATAATTGGTGGTTTATGTTAATTTAGTGGGTTCTAAAAAAAGCAGATTGAGGTAGAAATTTGCATTTAAGAATTTCATTGAGGGAAATTGGCAAGAGTGGCTGGTGCTAGCTTGCATTTTGTCACAAGAACCAATTGTACTCATCTCTTTCCAATTCTGTTTTCAATGACATCACTTTGGTAGCTTAAAATTGGCCATACTGCAAATATTTACACCATGGAAATTGGCAAACACTACTAATTAGGGATCTAAAGAGCCAGCTGTTAAACATTTACCAGCACACCACTGAGACCACATACAATGGGACAATATCTAGGTTGGAGAGAGTGAACAGGATTGGAAAAATAAGAAGTCAAATTATGAGGCTATAACAAAGGCCTTAGATAATTCCATGGGAGCAATGCTATTGACCTGGTTGTTTAGAGTTATTGGAAAATTGCAAAATGAGAGAGCCAGGTGCTTTATGTGTGCCAGCCAACTTCTCTTCCCCACCATCAACTAGTAACAGGATGCAAGCTAGGTGTGGGGAAGGAAACCACCTTCAGCAAGATTATTCAGCCGAAGTCAGTTCTTATAGAGGAATTCAACTTTGAGCTGACAGCAGTCCAACTGTTTAAAAAATATTTCTAGCCTATTCACTTAAAAAATAGTTTTATAATGGAAATTTCTAAACATACATTAACATAGAGAATAGTAAAATGAGCCAAATGCACCCATCACCAGCTTCAAATATTATTAATTCACAGCCAGTGTTTTTAATCTACTTCCCCCACACATTTCACTCCCATTTCCACCAAATAACTTGGAAGCAAGTTTCAGATATAATAAGATTCCATCGGTAGATATTGCACTGAGTCTATCTAAAAGGTAGAGATGTCTTAACTTGTTCCTTAATTGGTTTCCACTTCATTACAAAATAAGTCTTCAGGATAACAAAGGCATTCAAAAAAGTCAAATGTTAATCTTTTCTTTCTCTATCTTGTACCCTGCATATAAATTTTATGGATCAAGACTAAGAATTCTTTCTAAAGTAGGAATGTGGTGTCTTTAAAAATAACAAGTAAATTCTTTGGGGGCACTTATCTTGTGCCAGACACTGTCCTAAGTACTCTGACACCCACTACCTTCTGGAGACTCTTGGAGCAATTAATAATGGACTCATGTTGGAAGGCAGTAGTGTTGATGTTGTCATGGGATTGCAGAGTATAAAGAGGACTTCCAAGGCTCTGACAGATTATTGCTTTTTTTCTGAAAATGTCCTCTCCTTTATCAAAGCCAATTTCTTACAAAAGTTATTTTAGCTAACTATAGATTAGCAATGACAATTCAAGCAAGAATAAGATAACATGTGAAACCAGCTTATCCATTTTGAAAAGCTTGATGCCTGTGACAGGGTTTAAGGGAGAATGTGGGTGGGTGGGAAGAGATCAACCAAAGAACTTGTATGCATTCTCATTTCATCTCTTCAAATAAGAGGCTACAATCTGAGGTTGCCAGCCAACTGCTCTGAAAAGTTATCACAGATACAAATCAATAAAATATCCAACATCAGAAGGTCAGAGTAGAAGCAAGAGGGGATTTTTTTTTTCCTGTGGCATGAAACAGTGTTCCCTTTTATTCAGCCCAGATGCTAATTTTTATATCAAAAATATTGATTGAAGGAGCTAGTGATTTTGGCTCTGACCCAAGTTTATTCAGGATCTTTCTTAATTAGGTTTGGGTCGACTGCAATGCCCACGGCCAGGGTTAGGTCTGGCTCCAATCACCACATCGTGCTCTCTACTTCATCCCCGTCCAAGGAATAAGGCAAGGAAATTGCTGCTTCTTTGTTTCTCCAGCCCATAAGTATGTTTTTTCCAGATTTGAAGCATGCATGGAGCAAATGTGTAAGGAAGACCGACAGAAGTGGAATGGCTTCACTGTGATGAGATCAATCCAGCTTCAACATGGCTGATCCCCTGCATGAATCAGGCTCTGTGTGAAAAATGAATGGGTAGCAATGTGAAATCATGGAAAAAGATCTTGGCATCTTTTGAATGAAAATTTTTTACCAGTTTGAGGCAGCCAATCAGTCTATGAGTTTTTTAAAAGGGAAAAATAATCTCTCTTGCCAATAATACATGATTTCCCCATAATGTATCTATTTTGCAAATAATTGTAAAGTCATGCAAGTATTTTAGTAATGTCCATACCAACTACATATACTTTATACCAGTCTTTGAAAAAATTTCTGTACATGTAAGGCATCAATAAGTTATAGTCACTCAATATAGATATACCTATGACAAATTGGGTTCTCTTTTATATATAAAACTAGAGGCACGAAATCTGTGCAAGGGACTTGGTCCCCGGCTGCCCAGTGGCCACCTCTGCCTTGACTCCTGCAGCTTTGTCCGGAACATAGTCTGGAAAGACATCCAGTCGAATGATCATATTATGGTTTTATTATTATAGATGGATTATTATAGATAGTAACTAACTTATATTTTTATATTACATTTAAAAATATAAGTTAGTTACTCTAAAATATTTTCAACTAAATATTTATGAAGTTATTAACTAAAAACAAACAAAAGAAAACTTTAGATAAAACTTCAAAATGTGTATGTGAATTTATAAGATATTTTATTAATAAATCAACTCTGGAACAACCAAATAATAATGATTTATATATAGGTAAGTCTGTAAGTCCTATAGATAGTCATTATTACAGGCAAATTATATTAAAAACTAAAATATTTTATTAAAGTGGGTTTATTTCTAACGAAATTAACAATTTTTAAAAATTGTGTTTTAACTGTGTGTTTATTTTTTATAATATCCAAATAGAGCAGAAACAAGCCAATTATTCAAATTAATCATCTTGGAGCTCAATTGTGAATAAGAAAGAAAGATCAGGAATTACAAGATATTTGAGAAAAACCAAAATGAGTGGTCAAGATTAAAAAATAGAAAAGCTTTCACCAACAGAAACAGATATTCATAGAAAAGAAAACTTTTTAAATATTCTAATTATTATTCTTATTGATCAACCTGCTTGTATGAAGGTATGACATCTACAAAACAAGAATAGGTTGATATGAAAAGAAACCAGGGAGTTCATTAAATTTAAATATTTAATATTTACATGTTTGATGAAAATAAATCAATATAAAGCAACAATTAAAAACATGACAGAAAATTCAAGAGATATGGAAGATACAAGCAGGAGGACCATTATTCATCTAATAAAAATATGAGGGGCCTGGGAGAAGAATCAGAAAAAGTGAAGACGGTGGCGGGGGGGAAACAAAGAAATAATAGAAGTATTGTTTCCTTAAAGCTAAAACATAAACAGAAGGTGGAAATGATCCAATAAGTGCTAATAAAAATAGGTTTTATTTTTTAATTATTTTTCAATTACAGTTAACATTCAATATTGGTTTCAGGGCTACAGATTAGTGGTTAGACATTTATATAACTTGCTAAATAATCCCCCCATAAGTCTAGAACCCATCTGACATCATACATAGTTCCTATAATATTATTGACTACATTCCCTGTGCTGTACTTTACTTACCCATGACTATTTTGTAACTGCAGATTTGTACTTAATCTCTTCACCTAAAAATAGATTTCACCTAAATGCATCTTCTTGAAACTTTGTTACACCAAGGATAAAGAGAAGAACCAAAGAGTTCCCAGCTGGAAAAGAACAAAACAATCTCACCTACAAAGGAAAAAGTAACAAATTTTATTTCTTAATATTATGAATGTGTTCTCCATCAAGTTCATTACGATTTTCACACCCTTCATCAGTGTATAAAAATATTAATTTCCCCACTCTGTGCCAATGCTGAGTATTACCATTTTTATAATCTTTATCAATCTGATAGAAAAGAAGATGGGGTTTTAAAAAATATTGTTGAAAATATTATATATGTCCCCCTTTTTTCCCATTGACCCCTCCTAGCCCTGCCCCCCACTCCAAGCCTTCACCTCACACTATTGTCTGTGTCCATGGGTTATGTATATATGCATACAAGTTCTTTGGTTGATCTCTTCCCACCCACCCACCCTACCTTCTCCACCTTCCCTCTCAGATTTGACAGTCTATTTCCTGCTTCTAGGTTTTTAGATCTATTTTGTCAGTCAGATTATTTTATTCATTAGATTCCACAGATGAGTGAGATCATGTGATATTTGTCTTTCTCTGACTGGCTTACTTCACTTAGCATAGTATTGCCAGATTTCTCCATGATATCTCAAAGGGTGAGAGATTCTTCTTTTTTGCTGCTGCACAGTATTCCATGGCATAAGTGTTTCAGAGCTTTCTTATCTACTGATGAGCACTAGGGCTGTTTGCAGATCTTAGCTATTGTAAATCGTGCTGCTATGAACATAGGAGTGCATAATCTTTCTGACTGGTGTTTCAGGTTTCTTAGGTTTCTTAGGATATATTCCTAGAAGTGGGACCAAGAAAATAGGTTTTAATTAATGTCTGTTTCCCATTTCCTAGTGATGTATTTTTTTATGTGTTCATTGACTATTGTATTGGTCTATTGCACATTTTTTGTTTGTATCTCCTGCCACTTCTTTTTCTATCATGACTGCCTCATGAGCATTACTGGATACTGAAAGCAATGCCTTCAAATTCAGAGAGAAAATAGTTTTGAATCTAAAATCTTATATCCAGAAAAATACATCTAATCAAGGGAGGGTGAAATTGGAACTTTTTTTTTACATGAAAGATTCAGTAAGCTTATTTTCTCAGTACCCTTTCTTTAAAAAAAATTACTGACCTCCCTGGCCGGTGTGGCTTATTTGGTTGGAGTGTCCTTCATCCCAAGCACCAGAGAGCCATGTGATCAATTCCCTATCAGGGCACATATCTGCATTGTGGGTTCGACCCCTGGTCCCAAGTATAGGAGATACCCAAACGATATCAAACGATCTCTCTCTCTCTCTCTCTCTCTCTCTCTCTCTCTCTCTCTCTCTCCCTCACCAATTTTTAAAAATGACTTGACCAAGACCCCAATAAACACATCCAAGCAACAGGAAGACATGGCTTCTAGGAAAGCACAGAATTAATCCAGGAGTACAATGAAGAGAAATCCCAGTAGATTACACTTTTATAACAAAAAGTGAAGGGCTAGGTTTTTGCTCCTTAAGTGAAAATTAGCGCCTTTCTCCATATGCTGTTTCAAGGACCTGGCCCCATTTCCCGCTGAACTTTCCTCAAGCCCTAGGACTTTGTCATTTCGTGCATAATTGAGGTTGCAGACTTTAACCTATGAGGAAGGAAATGAGTGTGGAGGAGACCCACATTTTACTCCTGTCTGATGACTGACTTAACTCTGACTCTGGACACACTCTGATGAGGATAACAGGACCTGACTCCATGATCTAAAGGAAGTATCTAGATATTTATAACAAGCAGAATGGCTGCAGATTATACCCTAATGCCTCAGTTTCTAGAAATCCTCCCCAGCACTGCTCCAACCCAATCCACTCATTCCCATCAGATAGACGAAGCTTTATAAGCTCTATTCATGCTCCTCAGAGAGCCCAGAGTGTGACACCACGGCCAGCTGGTCAGATACGTTGCTTATCCCACCTCTCATTCTCATCATCTCATCACAGGAGGCATTCACCTGAATCCTCAGAAAAGATGCATGCAAGGTGGCTGTCCAATTTTAATTCTGTCAGCTAAGGCACCTTGGAAAAGACTTGGGCTGGGCCAGACTGGAGGAGGGGGCACCGCAGAGGTGGGTGTCCATCTACATGCGGCTCTATGGCAGTGGCCAATGAGAACTTTGGGCATGCTGAACCTGGCCCATATGCTCTTCAGGATATAAAAAGAGAGGTGATAGGTTTCTCACCTCTGTGATCTTCACTCTGCCTCTCAGATTGTCACACCTCACATCAGGACCCTCCTGGGTTTCATTAGTGATGGGGAAAGCCAGCCAACTGGGGATTAGTATAGGTTTGTTTGGGGTTGACTCTTAAAATTCCACTTTCACAGGGTAATAGCCTGGGGTCAACTCTTCAGTGAAATGCTGGAAAAGAGAAACTATGGTGCACTTTATGGCTTGTTTATCCATCTGCATCTTCCCTGGTACACGTTCCTGGAGTCTCTCCCCTCCTGGGTTATGACCTCTCCGGGTTTTGCAGCTTGTTCAAAGCTACTCCTCAGTGACTGTGTAAGGACTAGGGGAGGTAGCCACTAAAAATAACAGCAGGCACAGCACTCATTCCTGCCCCGCCTCATGTAGTGGCTTCCTTCCTTCCACCCAGCCTTAAACACAAATGTAACTGAGTGGTGTGAATATAAAATTTATATGTAGTATGTCCTCACTTGGCAAAAGTAAGAATGTGGGGACATGCTTATAGAAAACCCTGTTCATCAGAATTCCATGAACATTCCTATTCAGGTCTTTTGGATTTATACTTCCAAAGGTTGTAAGGAGACAGATGTTCTATTATAAAAATAAAGCACCAGAAATTAAAATTTAACAGTGAGCTTTGAAACTTAATTTTTCTGCTTCTGGAAAAATAAATTAAAAGTTTTAATTAAGAGATGCTTAAGCCGAAACCGGTTTGGCTCAGTGGATAGAGCATCAGCCTGTGGATTGAAAGGTCCCTGGTTTGATTCTGGTCAAGGGCATGTGCCTTGGTTGTGGGCACACCCCCAGTATGGAGTGTGCAAGGGGCAGCTGATCAATGATTCTCTCTCATCGATGTTTCTAACTCTCTATCCCTTTCTCTTCCTCTCTGTAAAAAAAAATCAATAAAATATATTTTTAAATAAATAAAAATAAAATAAAAGATGCTTAAAGTGAGATAGACAAGTTGAATACATATTTAGTTAACCAAAAAGCTAAGAAATTATTTAAAGCTGCCTTGTGTTATTTTGTTCCTAAATTAAATTCTTAAGATATTCCAATGCTTTCAACATTGTTTATTAATTACTCGTGACCTGGTGCACAAAATTGGTGCACATCAAAAAGAAATTAATTAGAGAAAATACTTTAATATTGCTATTTGCCCTTTCTCTATAATAGAAATGTCAGAGATGAAAGAAAATTAGTAAATGTATATGAAAATCTTCCTTCTGTCAGTCTGGGGCATGCCGTGGGAACCAGTGTCAGGTCACTGTCTACCCATGTGCGCTTCAAAATCATGTGAGACCCAGACCCAGCTTGCCCCACCCTCGTCAAGCCCAACTGGGTAGGAGGTGCAGCCTCAGGTCCCTGATGATTGCTCATTAAGGCTAGTAATGGGAACTCAACCTCTGCTGTGGGCATAGCCATCTTGTACTATAGGATCCCTGCCTCTGCTGTGGGTGCAGCAATCTTGTGTTATAGAATTCCTGCCTCCACTGTGGGCACAGCCATTTTGTTATGGTGTAATGGTCAATTTGCATATTCCCTCTTTATTAGATAGGATGAGATATAGTATGTGTGAGCTACATTATAATGTACATGCCTATTAAATACAAAATCCTCCTTTGAAAATTTTCACTAAAAAAATACTTAAGGACTTTAGTTGCTGGCAACATTATGGCCTAAATAACCAGAAAATCTCTTACAGCAAAGCAGAAATACTAGAGAAAATGCAAGATCTTTTTTAAATACAGATTTGATCTTGGAAGAAAATTAGAAAAGTCTCCAGGGATGAAAAATAAAAAGGAACATAAAATCGTCACCTGCAACTACTGAAACTGCTGAGCTGAAACTCTGGTGGACCTATGGGTGTTTTCTGGAATCAGTCACTTAGAGATTTGTGCCCATTTGGGAACATAGATGAGAACTTGGGCCAGTGAGAACATCTACCCAAAGAAATGATGACATGATATTTTCTGTCTACTAGGTAAAGAGAGAAAAAATGGTCTACTCTGAGAATTTATAACCATTGAATTTGGTGGCCTCATGAATTTGGCATTCAAATTTACACCTGAATTCTCATGTCAAGAAATAAATGTGTTCTGAGCTGGTAATTCCCATTGTGTGCCTGGCAGAAACTATCAGAAAATCCCTCTGAAGGGCTATATCCTTATATCAGGAGCCCCACTGAGGTCTCACAGAAGATGAATTTTCAGTTCAAAATTACAAAACTCATGGAGAAACTATTCACTCTGCACAAGAACAGAAGTCAGTATCAGAAACAATGACAACAAATGCCCTTGGATAAATACCATAAAAATCATGCTTAAATGATTAAAGGCATAAAAATGAACAGAAAATATGAGAAAGTGAGGACAGATCTGGAAAATAGAACTTTTAGAGATGCCAAAATATCATCTTTGAAAATAAAAATCTCAAAATATGGGTTAAACAGCACCTTAGACATAGATTAAAAGAAAATTAGTGAACTTTATGAAAGAATTATTCAGAATGCAGCTCAGAGAGATAAAGAGATACAAAATATGAAAAAGATTTTAAGGACAAATTAAGAAAACCACAAAGGTTTAGCAACAGGATCAGAGTATTGTTTGTAAAATCTAAATATTGGAATAATATAAATAGGAGATGTATTTAATTTCAATGTCTTACTTTTTAAGATTTTTTTTAAGATTTACTTACACTTAATTAACTCTGGTTAAATGATACTGTAAAATTTATTTATTTATATTGGAAGTATAAATATTTTTATAAAACTAATTAAACACTTAAACACATATTTATATAAATCTATAAAAATATCTTGAAAGCTATATCCAATTTTCTCTGGATAAGAATTATGTGTGTGTATGTGTGTGTATATATATATATGTGCATGTGATCTTCATAATTAAAAAATAATATAAATTTAATTTGGAATGAAAATAAAACATACTAGACAAACTCGGAACATTACTCTTAGATCAACAATTCTTCCTCGGTTCTGCCTTGATTTGAAATCTCCACTAGCTGGAAGCTGAGCCCTAAAGGTATTGATCAGGTTGCTTACAAGGTATGGCTTTGCACTGAGAGACAAAAGAGTGGAGATGCCTCTTGAAAAGTCCATTCCAATTTAACCCGGATCTCAGATAAGTAGTGTTTATCACTCAAGGTCAACATCTGAATTGTTCAGGGACCCCTATCCACCATGTCCTTTTTCCCTTATAGTTATCCACCTGTAGGAATCTACTACAAGTTTTTAGGACACCCAGCCAACTGCCTGACAGCAAGCATGGTGGGACCTCATTCCGTCTTATAGAATGAATTTGTTGATGTCTCCAGCACCACCATATAGCAAATTCCCCCATGCTACAGAGTTTGTGCTTTATGCCACATGACAAGCCATTATTGATGTTCAGGGACAAAGCCTGGCCTTCTCTGTTTAATCATCTCTCAAGCTTTGGTTTGGGTTCCTCACCCCATCCTGAATCCTGATTCCAAGTGTTGACAGTCACTCATGAGAGCTAGATACTCCCAAGAGAGAAATCAGGGCAAAGTAATGATTTCAAGGGCACATTGTGCCTTGCACTATATGTTTACTGTTTTGGTTGTCATATCATTATAGCTGTATTGCGATAACAATTACATATCATAAAATACAAACACTACCAATATACTATCAACTCAACATTTCCAAACAAAGCAATATCGTGCATTAAAGCCGGATAATAAGATCTATGTTAGATGAAATCCCTGTCAACTGCCAAGCCCTAGTCTAGGTACATAGTTCAGGTACCTAATAGATACCATAGCAGCACCAACGGGGTGATTGAGAGGGCTTCTCTAAGCTCCACCAGCCTTTCCCCAGTCAAGAATGTGTTCTCAGTCTTCTGCAAATGCCCTGCTTTCCCTTCCACCCTAACTGATATCTGTTCTAAGTTCCCTCAATAGGGAGGTTCTAGAAGGGCCACTGAACATATGTAAACTCATTTGCTTCTTACAATAATATCTGAGTACTGCATCACTATTTCTGTGTTAAAGATGAGGAAATAGACTTAAAGGAGCAAGTACCTTGCCAGTGGAAATACATGGCATGGAGCACCAAGCCATGAGACTCAACACAGTCTACCCAGCCCCAAGGGCCAAGCTCTCTTAAATTGCCTCCCTACATCAATATTTATTGAGTAATAGATGTGTTCAGCTCTGAACTAAATATTGAGAAAGGAAAATAAAACCACTTCTCTCCTGACCTGTAAGGTGCTCACTCACAGTATATTGAAGACCAGCTGAACCCACAGCAGTGTGCAATGAAAGAAGTCACTGCATCCTCAGGCTCACTTTAGGTCAGCAGTTGAATACTTTCTTATGCTCTCAGCCCTCCCTTGAGGTTACCTGCAGCTCAGTGGACGTTTTCCTGCACACTGACAGTTGCCTACTGCAAGCACCTGCATCCCTTTGCCTAAGGCCGTGGTCGGCAAACTGCAGTTGGCAAGCCACATGCAGCCCTTTGGCCCCATGAGTGTGGCTCTTCCACAAAATACCACAGCCTGGGTGAGTCTATTTTGAAGAAGTGGCGTTAGAAGAAGTTTAAGTTTAAAAAATTTGGCTCTCAAAAGAAATTTCAATCGTTGTACTGTTGATATTTGGCTCTGTTGCCTAATGAGTTTGCCGACCACTGGCCTAAAGGTTTTCTCTGGACTCCATAGTCCTCAGTCCACACAAACCAAGAGTTGATACCCCAAGAGCAAAGGGAGTTGGCAGATGAGCTCTTCAACTTATTTGCTATACGGGAGCATAATTTGAAGGTATGTACTACACATTCTTTCAGTAGTATAGAACTCCAGCTGTAATATAGAACTCCAGCTGCCCACAGTGGTAACCTGCTCATCAATAAATTATTTTTTATTATTATATTTTCTCTTTTATTGAATGTGTGACACTGGTTAACAAAATTATACAGGTTTCAGGTGCACAATTCCACAACACATCATCTGTACACTGTACTGTGTGTTCACCGCCCCAACTGAAGTCTCTGTCCCTTTATCTCCCTTTTATCCTCCTCCACCTCCTAACGCCCCTCATCCCTGGCAATCACCACACTCTGTTCCTGTCCATGTGTTTGTTTGTTTTTGTTTTTTCTCTCTCTTTTGTTTTCTTATCAATAAATTCTTTATTTGGCTACCTTTGCTTCCCTGTCGTTCTTCCCCATTCTTTCACCATGCTTCTAGAATCATCTCCCAAATAAACTACTGGACAAATTCTTTTTCCTGAATCTGCTGTCAGGTAAACCCAAGAAAAATGACACCTCTCCCTTTCATCACAAACATTTCATCTTATAGCCAATGTCTTACTGGAGTCACGAGAATTTTCCCAGGCAGTGATGACATTGTTATAACTTTCTCCAAAAAACCAAACATAACCTTTCCATAGGACCATCTTGCCAAATAAATCACCAAATAATAAAATGCCACTCTAGATCAGCTGAATTGCAGCTAACCCACAGGCATGAGAAATAAATTCATATAGTTATAAACAACTGAGTTGTCATTCCAACAAATGGGAAGACCTATTCATTTTATTTATTTATTTTTTAATATATTTTATTGATTTTTTACAGAGAGGAAGAGAGAGGGATAGAGAGTTAGAAACATCGATGACAGAGAATCATCGATCAGCTGCCTCTAGCACATCCCCTACTCGGGAAGTGCCCGCAACCAAGGCAAATGCCCTTGACAGGAATTGAACCCGGGACCCTTCAGTCCACAGGCCGATGCTCTATCCACTGAGCCAAACCGGTTCGGCAACCTATTGATTTTAAATAACTGAATGGTAATAACAAAACAAAAACAAAAAAAGATTTGGGAAGGATTTTTTCCTCAAACATGAAGCATGAAAAAAAAAAAAATATATATATATATATATATAGTGTTTATAGCAAGAACATTGCTATAAATAAACACATTTTATAAATTAAATATATATGTATATACACAATTAATTTATTTAAAAAGTAATAATATCACAAAGAACCAACAAGTTAAGAAATGGAACAATAAATAATCTCACACAAATAAATACATTTAAATATTGAATTTGAACAAATAATGAAAAGAAACATAAAGTATATCTGTAGAAAGACACTATGTCAAACTTTCTATCTATTAAATATGTGAATGATAAAAATTGAGTTTTGAGGTAACTAGCTAACTGCTCTTAAAACAGAAGCCAAGCACTCTGCAATGATCACTATCTTCCACCTCTCACCACCTCCAGCTCCAATGCCATATTAGATTCTTCCTGCCACAGGCAACAACTATATATGGTTCCATCTGCCTGGAAAGTTCTCCTCCTCCTCTCTTCTACTCCCAGCTCTTCACTGCATCTTTCTTTTAGTTGACACAAAGACGCACACTATGGCTTGACAGGCAAACTTGTCCACATTATTTAAACTATTTTATCTCCACTTATTAATTTTTATTTTGGTACATCTAGCTGATTTTATGTAACATAAATATATACATGGTTCCACTCTCTTTGTTTCTTTATAACAATGGAATCCCCTCTAAAATTTAAGTATAGAATGCCATTTTATTGGCCACCTGCTATGAGTCTTACATTACTTTCTTATGGATTATTAGCTCAAAAACTCATGGCAATGAATAGAAAAATAGCTATAAAAAACTCATTTTATAAATGGGGAAAAAATAATACTCAAAGGGAAAGCATGGGAGCTTAGGATTCTTGTCTGACTTGTAAAGAACATGCAAGTTGTCTCTCTGATCCTTACCATAATAAACGGATGAACAAACTGAAAATTAATTACTTTTCTTGGACCCATCAGAGAACTGAGGTAAAGGACCAATGCCCCTTTGAAATCTGGAGAGACAGGGACCCAGGAACTCATAGTCAACACCTGCTTGCCTGGAACAGAAGCTGCCTGAGCCGTAAAGAAATAAGAACATTGAAACAGTAATTTTGATGAAGTGCTAGAGGCTGAGGGTGGACTAGCATGAGAGTAAGAAATTTTTGAGGACCCCAGGCTTAAAGGGTGGGTGCCAAACTTTCCTGGGGTATACCTCCAGGAGCCCCACCAGGTTCTCACATTGAAGATATGAGAAAGATCGCCTCCCAGCTCTGACCAGGAAGGGGAGGAATAACCCTTGTAAAAAATATACCCAGGACATTTTCCACTGCATGAAACTATTCTCCAGGTGGGGAAAAAAATTGACAGATCCCAAAGCATCTGGGAAAGGGGCATTGCTTCCACCCCAGTCCCCTCTAGCTTTTTTGTTTCATCTACTGGGGCAGGGAGACACAATCAACAGGGAACTAGGTTCCAAGGAAATAGATTGTGAATGCTGCAGCCACGGGAGGTAGTAGAGAGCAAAGCAGAAAATAGTTGTGCCACTAGTACAACACTTGTGAAGGTCATAGCCCAAAGACATATAGGTTCACTAAAACATTGAGGTTTAATTGAAAGACTATAAAACACTTTCCCTCCCCAACATCTTATCACCACTCTCCAGTACAACAGTGGGTTATAGCTGAGAGTCAAAATAGACTCTCCCTGAGAATAAATGCCTAGGGTAATCCAAAGTCAAGACAAAAACAAGGGCACCAGAGGAATCCTAAACTTCTTGCACCTGTAGCTACTGTAAGCCTTAAAGAACGTTAAACTCCTAACCAAACAAGTATCCAACCTCACACTAAAGGCTTATTTACCATAGCTCTTTATTACCCAATAAAACATTCAAAATAAAAAACATAGTCCAAAGAAACAAAGTAACCATCAGAAGCAGATTCAGATGTGACACAGATGTTTTTGTTTATAAATAAAAAAACATTGTAACTCAAATGAAAAAAAAAATGCCTTTGATGAGTTCATCAGTAGATTTGGCATGACTGAGGAGAGAATCAGTGACTTTGAAGATAGGTCAATAGAAACTTCCCAGAGAAGAACATCCAAGAACTGTAGGACAATTTTGAAAGGTAACATATAAGTAATTGAACTTTCAGAAGAAGAAAGAAATGGTAAAGCAGAAGAAATATTTGAAGTAATAATGGCTGAGAACTTTCCAAAAATAATGCCAGATAATAAAACACCGCAGATCCAGGTACCTTGGAGAACACTAAAATAATTTTAAAAGACAAGGAAAAAAATCTTAAAAGAAGCTGGGGGGACACCTTGCCAACAGAATAAGAATAAGAATTCAGATGGACTTCTCATCAGAAACCATGCAAGCAAAAGAAAGATGTAGTGAAAAATATCTGAAGAGCTGAAACGAAAAAGTACGCCATAAACTTAGAATTCTATGTCCAGTGGAAGTTTCTTTCAAAGATGAAAGATAAATAAAGAGTCTCTCTGACAAAAACAAAAACCAGAGAATTCCCTGCCAATAGACCTGATCTATAAGAAATATAAAGACATTCTTCAGGCAGAAGAAAAATAATATAGGTAAGAAATCTGAATCTACATAGAGACCAGAAAAGTGTCAGGAAGAATAAGTTGGGGTAGAATAAATGTTTCATAAATTAGTTTGAATAACTTTTTAAAAGAAATAATACTAACAATGTATTACAGTGATTATAGGATAAGTGGTACAAATGGCAGCAGTGTCACAGGGATGGGAGAGATGAATTGGTAATATTCTGCTAAAAGGTACCTGGATTCATATGAAGTGTTATAATGTTATTTGAAGATGGATTTAGATTTTTTTTAATTTCAAAAAAATAAAGTAAAAGGTATTTTACACTCTAGGGAAACCACTAAAAATATTATGTATAATTGATATGATAAAAGAGGAGTTAAAGTAAAACAATCATATAAAATGCTCAGTTGAAGCCAGAGAATGAAGAAAAAGGAGAAATGAGACAAAGAACAATAGTATGAGAAGAAAGCAATTACTAACATGGCAGGCATGTATCCAATTACATAAATAATCATTTTAGATGTAGATGATCTAGAAATACCAATTAAGAGTCTAGATATGCTCCCAAGATGATTTTTCTGCTTAACTAGAGCAGCTGGGTGGTTTCTAGTCTTTTTTTTTTTTGTAAGCATTCAATCACTGACATGTTTCACATATGAGTATCTCCTGACTTAAGTTACATCGATCAAAACATAAAAAATCACAGAGTAAAATATCTGAAATAACCCTAGTCATAGAGTTGTTAAGGTGGTATCTTATAGAATTTAAGAATGTGTTAGGTTTCAAGTAAGATCATACTCCATAAACACTTGCTTAAACGAGTAGGAGTTTAGATATCTCACCTGAGTTACTGGCATGGGTTCTGCCGCTCAACAGTGCCATCAGGGAGTGAGACTATTTCTGCCTTTTCATACTACTTCCCTTAGCTTTTATCTTCATTTCTGTTGTCTCTTCTATAACACATGAATAGTAAAACCTGCTCAACACACTCCTCCAGGGGGCCTTGTAATGATTAAGTAAATAACATATATGGAAGATCCTTTGTTAATAGTAAAGTGCTCAATGATATAATATACATTTAAATTACTATAAGTGCTGGAGGTAAGTTCTGGATGAATTTCCATTATGCACATTGAGCAGTGATTGTCAATGACTTGCTCAGATTCCCTTGACCTTTCCCATTCTTGCTCACACTATCCAACTTCTAACTATCAACATCTATATCCCTTTGCCTGCAGTTTTTCTCTGGGCACTGGAGCCCTCTCTGCCCATGTGGGAGTTGGGTCACAAGTACTAGGGTATCAAAATCCTTCCACCCAGCCCAGGAGCAGGCTAGCCTATGTCTGATAGAGTTGAGGAATAAATTTCTTGCTCCTGAAGTGGAATAATTCTGAAGCAGGGTCTACACAAATCCCAGAGTAGCATAGCTCTGGTTAGAATAGACTCCAGCTATCCACTACGGTGGCCAGCTTGCTAAAGCATCTTTTATTTCTTTCTTCCCCTCCTTGTCCCCCCAGACCTCCATTTCCACTTCCTGGGATCACTTCCCAAATAAACGTCTTGCTCTCATATCATCATTGGCTTTTGGAGGCATCCCAATGAAGACATACATCAAACTAGTATCACATGAATATGAGAATGCTTATTTGGCATAAAAAGTATATTCCAGACATTTTATTTTAAAATGCATTTAATTACTCTTTCTAAGTGTTTTCTGTGTGAGTTTTCATTTTCTATGTATAGCATACCTTTGTTTCTAATTAATTCATTATGTTGCTAGGCTAACTAAGGGGTCAAACATAGCCTGACTCCAGACACAGATGAAACACGAGCAATGGTACCCAGATGTATTTTTCACAAAGTCCTGTCCTAAAGATAGATAGTGCTATTAGAACCTAGAATCTACAATTAGTATATTTTTTTCAGTAAAATACACACCAGAATGTGATGAATTTGCATGTTTGAAGGCAAATGGGGAAAAATGTTCAAGGTGCATTCACTTAACCATTTTTTTTAAAGTTCTGCTTTGCATTGAGTTCACTTCTACTATAATCAAGCTATTAAATGAACAGATCATTTTATTTAGGCTCATAAGCAATGATGACCTGCTGTGTTACATGAGAACTTTGAAAGAATAGTTTGGTTTCAAACTATTTACCAGGGCTGCATACAAATATTATAAATTGAATGTCTAGCTATATTTGTTTTCTTATTTTACAATTGAATTCAAATTTGGTTAAAAACTTTACCCTGCCTCAGGGCCTTTCCACTTGCTGATTCCTCTCTCTAGTGGGCATATGTCTGCTTGGGTGTCTCTTTCTCATTTTGGGGTGGTAGAGGGTCCCTCTTCATGCGCTATTTAAAGCTGTGCTGTTCAGGATAGTAGCCACTCGCCATATGCAAGTGTTGAGCACTTGGGAAGTGCCATATATATAAAATAGACACTGAATTTTGAAGACTTAGTATGAAAAATAGAATGTAAAACATTCCAATAATTTTTATATTGACTACATGTTAAAATTTTGTATATAGTGAGTTAAAATATATATTATTAAAATTATCTTTTTTCTTTTTACTTTGGTTTCTCTTTACTTTTCTTTTTTAAAAATATATTTTATTGATGCTTTACAAAGAGGAAGAGAGAAGGATAGAGAGTTAGAAACATCGATGAGAGAGAATCATAGATCAGCTGCCTCCTGCATACTGGGGATGTTCCCACAACCAAGGTACATGCCCTTGACCAGAATCAAACCTGGGACCTTTCAGTCCACAGGCCAATGCTCTATCCACTGAGCCAAACCGGTTTTGGCTCTCTTTACTTTTCTTAATGTACTATCAGAAAATGTAAAATGCCATACATGACATATTTTGGCCCACGTGATATTTGTGTTGTGCAGTGCTGACCTAAAGTAATGCCCATACCAGCCTCAACACCCTGCTTTTTTGTCATCATAGCACTTGATCACTCTTACACTAGTAAATTCTCAACTATGTACTTGTTTACTGGAATTATACAAGTAAATTGTAAATTGTTTGGGGGTTTATTTTTTGTTGTTTTGTTTTTGTTTGTTTTTTTGGCATATTGTAAACTCCAAGAATCTTGTTGGTGAGCATCCTCTACACCAGAGTTTGGCCAATAGGAGAGGTGGAAAACTGCTTTATGAAATGGACTGATGAAGGGATAAAGGAGTGAGTGGACATGCACTCTCTTTTCCTGAGAGCCCCTCCGGTCAATAGTGACTCTACCTCCCTGTGTTCATCAGATTGGTGAGCTGGACTAGAGTCCTCCGGGGGAGAGAAAATGCCGTCACACAAAAGAAACAGAACTTGCTCATTGGCCATTTTTAAATTATATTTTGTGGTTTTCTTTATGAAACCACAATCAGATAAAAGGCTATTTGGTTTGTCTGGTAAGAATGAGCAATACACCTATCACAGACCTAACTGAGCAGAGGATTTACCTGTTATTAGGAAGCTAATGACTCAGTAACTAAGGCGATTGACTGGGATCAAAAACACTCTCTCTGACCTTCTGCTTAGTGAACAATCATTACCACAATCAAGAGACTGGAGGCACTTCGTTGGGCTAGAAGTCACCTCTAATTGCTGGCCTCTGAGTCCCATTACTGTCATCAAATGGCTACCGGTGATATAATTAAACGTCATAGTTGACAACCCCATTAAGGTGAATGGTAAAGTTCACACTTGACTTGCTACTATTATTTTTAGATTTGCCTGTCTGAAGACTTAAAGACTTTGTCCAGACCAAGTCAAAACCTACTTACACTTTGCTCATTGAATTACTCCATCCTGTACAGAAGTCAGAGTCTGGGGTTAGGCAACCATGATGCTCTATATGATGTGTGATAAATTGCACTTTCCACCCTATTATCCTAGAATAGAGATTTCTAAACTCAAAGAGCCCAGAGGTATGTGGTTTTTAACTCACTTCCAGGAAACTTAGCAGTCAAATTCTATTCTAGCCAATGATTTATAGAAAGATTTTAACAAATTTGTAGTCCCTTGCTGTTCCTGTTTCCTGGTTCCAATATGGCCCCTGAAAAATACTTTAGTTGCCAAAAAAAAAAAAAAAAAAGTTTGATTTTCATGCACATACTAGGGATACCTTTTGTAAGACACAAATTACTTCCAAAAATTAATTTAAAATGTGTCGTCTAGCATGAATATATAAATAACAAGACGTCTATGGAATTTTCCACCAGTCTTTATTTGGTAAAAGTCAACCTAATTAATATTTTGATAATTTTCTCTATATATCACAAATATTCAGTGATTTGGAAATGTATGGATTTTCATTTTTTCAGTTTTAATTAGATTCTCATTATTATGTGAACATGACCTGATAAAGCACAATTCTATTTTTCTACCTTTTACTTAAGTGCCTATAAATTGGCCCCACTCTCTGTTCATCTAATTTTTGTGCTATTAACTCCCATTTCATCCCGCAAACCTACATGCTCATTCTCATCCTTGGTCTTGTTATTGCACTTCAGTAGAAAGTCCATCCCACCATTGGATGCTTCTTCAATGCCTTCCTCTTCCTTGAAATCTGCCCATAGTAAATGGCTTCTATCTGAATAACAATAACATAGTTTATTTCATCTTCTTTCTTTCTCCCTTCCTTCTTCCCTTCCTCCCTTCATGCATTAAAAAGGCATGTATTGTGCTTCTTACTCAAAAAACATGTACTGTGCTTCACCATCCACTAAGACCCAAACAGTGAGTGAAATAGACCCAGCTCCTGCCCTCATAAAGCTCCTCCAACAGAAGAGACCAACCTGTTTGACTCTAGAGCAGCCATGGGTAAAATACGGCCCACGGGCCTGATCCTGCCCATTAGGCTATTCTATCTGGCCCGTGGAGCCAAAAGAGCGGAGGGTTCTTTGCTCTCCCCTCCACTCCTTCACCAGCAGCCCAAGATGAGAGTGCCAGCATGGTCAGGTTGCTTTTGTTTCGGCCCTCCGTCCAGTTTAAGAACCCATTGTGGCCCTCGAGTCAAAAAGTTTGCCCACCTCTGCTCTAGAGTGAACTCACAAGCCCCTTGAGAGTGAGGAACCCTTTACATTCTGCAGCACAGAGGAGGTTGTCAGAAATGCCTCTTAAATTGACCAATGCCCTATAAGTGACTTCAATATTTATGATCATAATTGACTTGGCTTATTTGCCTCTAGAACTCTGATTCTGACTCACTATCCCCACGGCAGCATCCTTCACCCTTCTGGGAGATACAAAGGAAGTTAAGGGGTAAAGCTGTCCTCAAGGAGCCCAAATCTAGAGATTTAAACAAAACATTGCTTGACCTTCATTTTAGTGATGTTTCCTCTTGTAAGGGTGGCCTGTACTGTAGAATAACTCCTTCAACTGATGGTGTTGATTTCACTCATTCTGTCAGACCAGTCCCAAGGCCTGATTCAGGGACTCTTACACGTAGGTAGTTTTATCTAGTAGTGATAATACCCAGTTAACAAATTTGTGAACTGACTCTTAAAAGATCCTCTCAAACTAAAGTGTCTCTCTTCAAAATGATTCCAATAGATAAAAGTAGCAAGTTTCTCCTCATACACACAAAAATGAGTTGCTTTCCCAAAACTCAAATAACAGATCTTATTAAAATAAATTCCAAAGGCACTGTAACTATGTCATTGACTTCCTGTATCTGCTCCCTTCATAATCTCTGAAAGCAGCTAACTGACCATCAGAAACATAAACCATAGAAATAAATGAAGAGTAATTTAAAGTTGTCAATGCCAAATGTCATTTACAACATAACCTGTGTTAAGGAAAGGTGTTTTCCTTTTAACACTGTCAGTTGTTGAGTTTGCCACTTGGAGATGCATCAGTTCTTTTTTTTAAAATATATTTTTTATTGATATTTTACAGAGAGGAAGGGAGAGAGATAGAGAGCTAGAAACGTCTATGAGAGAGAACATCGACCAGCTGCCTCATGCACACCCCCCACCGGGGATGTGCCCGCAACCAATGTACATGCCCTTAACCGGAATCGAACCCAGGACCTTTCAGTCCACAGACCGACGCTCTACTACTGAGCCAAACCGGTTTTGGCACATCAGTTCTTTAAACTTAATTTTTCTAGAGCAGAGAACCTATTGAGGGTGTCTTCCTATGCAATGAGCACTAAAGATGTTCCTGGAAGTTGGTCTCTCTCTCTCTCTCTCTCTCTCTCTCTCTCTCTCTCTCTCTCTCTCTCATTTGGATCTCATTTCCTAACCAAGGAAACACTGGAAGTGCAGTGCAGTGTCTGAGGCTGGAGGAAAACACTGCATTTGGAACACACTTTGCTTGTTTTACCATCAACACACTTGACTTAATTCAACTGCATCCAGCTTTGGGGGGGGGGGGGGGGGTTGAGGGAACGGGGAAGGAAGAAGAAAAAGAAGAAAGAAAGAAAGAAACTCGAAAAACCCTGAAACCCTCAATAAAGTGACCAAAGAAGGAAAATACCTTTTGAATTAAATTTTCAATTTCTCTGGATAATGTTACCCAGGGCAGCTCTCCGCCCCTCAGTGAGGGGGAGGGGTTAGAGCGAGCTTCATTAGCCATAATGATAATTACACTCACTTTCAAAGAGGCTTTTATCCCCAAGGCTTAAAGTGCTCTATAAACATTAATTAATTTAAGCTCTGGGTAGCCCAGCGCCATTATGTCTTTTGTAAAGAAGAGTAAACAGAAGTGCAAAGGAGTTAAGTGGTTTAACTAGGCTCATTCAGCCAGCCCAGTGCATAGCTGTGAACAAAATCCGCTCTGAGTGACAGCTTCCCACCCCAGTCACAAGCCCAGGAGGCTTCTAGGGATGGAAGGAAGGGGAGATACTCCAAAGTGAGGGCAAGTGAGAAAATGGCTAAATTTTAACAAAAAATAACAGGTAAATAGGATGGACCTCACCGTGTAGATAACTGGGATCCCAGCTTTTCTTTAGAACAGAGCTTTTCAAATGTTAATATGCAGCCAGATAGCCTGGGGCAGTGGTCAGCAAACCAAGGCTCCTGAGCCACATGTGGCTTTTTGGCCCCTTGAGTGTGGCCCTTCCACAAAATACCACGTACCCTACTTAAGTTAATAACAATGTACCTACCTATATAGTTTAAGTTTAAAAATGTTGGCTCTCAAAAGAAATTTCAGTCATTGTACTGTTGATATTTGGCTCTGTTGACTAATGAGTTTGCCTACCCCACTGGCCTAGGGCACATTGCTACACTAGGGATCCTGCTTCAGCAGCTCCCTGGTGAGGCCTGAGGGTCTTCAAGGCTAAACAAGCTCTCAGATGGATGCTGCTGGCCATGGACCACACTGTAATAATTGCCTGTGCATTTTTTATGGTTACTTTTTTTAAAATCTAATTCTGTGCTACTTGACTTTCTCAGTGTCTATATGTTATCTTTTTTTCTTTTAAAATTGTTTTATGATGTTTATAGGGGGAAACACAGGTCTTAAGTGCTTGGTTCTGAATCCTTAAAAATGTCTGCATGTATGCCATCCAGAACTCTGTCCAGATAGAGACCATTGGTATCACCTCAGAAAGTTTGCAGGTCCCGTTTTTTGCAACCAAGTTATAGGGTATATGTGTACAAGGTCAAAATTAAAAACAGGATGTGGGTGAACTTCTAAAATGAGAGGCGTACTACTTCTCTGATCCTTTTAAGTTAATAAAACAGCATCAGCACCAACCCCACTCGTTTCACTGTGACCTCCTGTGGAATTTGGAGGCAGAGTAGCAAACACATTATGTTGCAAACATCAGGCTGGAATCTGGGTCACCTGCCCTTTGATCCCAGCACGGAGAGACTGCCAGTTCTTTCAGCGGGTCTGCCTTGGCTCTTCCTACAACATGCACAAAACAAATTCCACCCCATGATAGTTATTATTCAATATGAGTATTTTTAATGTTTCTCGGCCTTTCCTTAAAGGGGAAACACTACATTTTTTTTAAAAATGTTTTTAAAGAGGAAGCACTAGATGGAAGCAGATTTGCACTATTTGACCAAGGGAGAGACCACAGTTAAGCTAATAAGAAATGAACCACGGAATTGTGTTTAAATCACAAAGATGAAAAGGAATACATTTGATCAGTCATTCAGGGTTTTCTTTCCTTCTATATGAAGCTAAATATCTGGACATTTGGAAACATTTGGGTAATTAACTCATTTTTTCAGTTTTTTCATCATAAGCAAATTAATTGAGCAACTTTTAGAGAGGGCAGGGTTATCAATAAAGCCTGCTGTCAGGATCCTTGGGAATGGAGTGTGGTATGGGTTCTGGAAAAGTTCACAGTCTATTTTCACAAAACATTAGCAAGATAAGAGCCTGTAATGAAGAACAAGAAAGGAAGAGGGAGCTTCAATAAAGGGCATATTTATCTGGGAAGACCAAAGGCAAGTTCATGGAGAGGGTAGCCTTGAGATGGGACCTCATCTACAAAGGGAGGTAGTGGAGCAACAGGTATGCTGGGATAAAAGAAACGGACAAGTAAAGACATAAAAGTGGGGAAACACACAGGAGAGTATTGGGTAACAAATTCTTGTTATCCTGTCAAAAAAATAAAAATCTAAAATGAGTATTGTTTTCATTTGCAGTTCACTGAAAAATAAACCTCTGGCATGGCCACACTTCCATCTTTCATTCAATAAATATTACTGCATTCCCAGCATGCACCCAGCACTGTGCTAGGCATTGGACCCACTCCCATAAGACAAGACAGATATGGCCCCGGAGCTCATGGACCATACAGTCCAGCAGGGGAACTAGATAAAAACAAGTAAATAAATAAGTAATACACATTTATATATGGCACCAAAAAATGCAATAAATGAAAAAAGAAATCTAGACCTGTGATGAAGACAAATAAAAGAGGAGGGACTTGTTTTCTATAGGATGATCAAGGAAGACCTTTCTGATGAGGTAGTCCCTTAGCTAAAATATTAAGGACAAAAAAGCAGACAGGTTTTAGGGAATGGGGAAGTTGGGCATGATCCAAACAGCAGAATTATGCCAAGGCCCCAAGACAGAAAAGAATGGCTGTGATCCAGGAACTGTCAGAAGAGCTAGGAGCCTGGTGTTTAAGAAGTGAGGGGGGAAATGGCCCACAATGAAGTGGGGCAAACAGGCAATGACCAGATCTTTTAGAGACTTATGGGCCATGGCAAGGGACTTGCATTTTATTCTAAGCACAATGCACAACCCTGAATAACTTTTAAGATGAGCTTGACATGACTTCATTTGCTGTTTTAGAAAAATCATTCCTATGAATAAATCCTAGATATCCACTATATGTATAGTATCTCTAGTTAGTAATACTATATAATTTAAAATTTCTAAGATGGTAAATCTTATAAGTGTTCTTATTAAAAGAAACAGTAATAATAAATAAAAAGAGTGGGAGAAAATTTTTGGAGATGATGGATATGTTCATGGCACAGATTGTGCTGATGGATTTACAAACATATACTTATCTACACATTCATTAAGTTGTGTACATTAAATATGTACAGCTTTTTGTATGTCAATCACAACTTAATAAAGTAATTGTTTAAAAAGAATGGGGAAAAATAAAGTTAATGTATTCTGAAAAAACAATTAGTCCTATTACTATGGGAGAGAGGGATTGGGAAAGGGCAAGAGTGAAAATGAGGGACCATAATGAGAACTGAGGGAGGTCTGGCTGAGGGGCAGGTGCTGGGGGTGGGAAGTTGGTAACTTTCAGATGTGTTTCAGAGGTTGAGAACCAGTAGACTTTCTTGATGGGTGGAGTGAAGGAAAGTAGAAATTTGAGTAACTAGGTGGATAGCAGCACTTAATTCAATGCCATTGTGAATTTTCCATGTCATAGCTACTTGTGTTAGCACACATCTTTAAACATTGTCAATCGATTAAAAAATGAAATAAATGTAACACCCTGATCCCATAAGAATTCCTAAAATGCTACCAAGAGTAGTATATCTTCTTTAAAAAAAAAAACTATATTTGTATGATTTCAGAGAGGAAGGGAGAGGGAGAAAGAGATAGAAACATCAACGATGAGAGAGAATCGTTGATCAGCTGCCTCCTGCACACCCCACACTGGGGATTGAACCCATAACCCAGTCATGCACCCTGACCAGGAATCAAAGCATGACATCCTGGTTTATAGGTTAACTCTCAACCACTGAGCCACACCAGCCGGGCCAAGAGTAGCATTATCTTATTCAGAATCCAGCAAAAATCTGTCTTACCAGACAGAATACTCATCAAGAAACAATTAGTGACATGCTCAATAACTGGGTGCTAGGGGTTGGGAAATATAAGCAACATGTATTGAATGCCAGCCACTGTTTAGATTCTTTATTTACTGAATTAATACCTGCAACAACCTCACAAATAGCTACAACTATTGCAGCCACTTTATGAGGAAAACTGGAGAACAGAGAAGGTTATTAGGTAGGTAATGTGACAATTTGAAACCTTTCCCTAAAGTTAAACTAAGTATATGAAAATGAAGTAAAAGTTCCCTTTCAAAAATTCTGTGAAGATACATATGTACATGTATCTATTTCATATGCAAACACTCAGCTTAGTGCACAGATCAAACTTTTGTATCTTGTTTATATACAGAAAGGGTTTTTTTGCATTTGAACTGCACTTGAAATAATGGTCTAGCCAAAACTGGTTTGGCTCAATGGATAAAGTGTCAGTCTGTGGACTGAAAAGTCCCAGGTTCAATTCCGGTCAAGGGCATGTACATTGGTTGCGGGCACATCCCTGGTAGAGAGGGGGGAGGCGATGTGCAGGAGGCAGCTGGTCGATGTTTCTAGCTCTCTTTCCCTCTCCCTTCCTCTCTGTAAAAAAATCAATAAAATGTATATATTTTTAAAGAAATAATGGCCCATTTTATAATAAAATGTGCCTTTATGGACTAAAAGAATATTAATTTAAATTATATGAAAAACCAATTATTTGATACAGTTAACATGATCAATCCTTGTACTTTTATTAGCAGTGATTTCATCATACATTTTTTAATAGCCACTGACTTTTTCTCCTAATGCCACAACTAATAGAGACTGAGTTAAAAAATAGTGTATACACCTATAAAAATTTCAAGCTCTGTTAAACAGAAAACAAAGAAAGTAATTTGTACTGTCAAACCATCCTTCCAACCTTCAGTGGGGGCTAGAAGCTTCAGGCTAAGAAATGCAAAACCTACAAGGATAAGCTCACCTCTTAAAACACTTTCTGACCCAACTCATTTAAATCCATTTTGAAACTACAATAAATGTGCCTTTCAGAGGAAAACGGTGTTTATCCAAGTGCTTGTCACACTGGCTCACACCAAAACAGCTTTGCGGAATCGTTTCGCATAAAACTTTAATAACACCGTAAGACTTCCCAGAATCCTCATGAATATAATACCTCAAATAATATTACTTCGGCATCTATACATTCAAAGACAGGTTTAATCAGCCTTTTGAGTACTGATTGGTTTTGGATTTCCATAGTTTTATTTTATTTTTGAGACGTCTTAGTTCCAAGTCTCAAACAGCCCTAATTGCTTTCACAACAGAATCCCCCACCTTTGACGGGAAGGGGGTGACAGGGACTCCCCTCAGAGGGCTGAGCTGTTGGGCTTGTCTGGACCACTTATTGTCAATTATTTTACATCCACATCTCAGTTTCCCCCCGCCTGTTCCAGGATCCCTTGTTGGAGTTTTCAAGGGCCCACTTTGTCCACCTTTGTAATAGAATTCTTCCCCTGGGCATGGAAATATTGCTGGAGCCTCTTAATAATTTTAACGGAGTGTGGTGCAAGGATATTTATTTTGTGTGGGGAAAGTGTGTGTGTGGGGGGGGGGGTGGGGGGCAGGGTTGCCTTTTTAATCATGGCTCATATTTTCTTCCCAGTGGAATTAGCTCCACTTTGGATTTGGTATGAGTCTGCTGGGAGCTTACGGGTTTTAAGATAGAATAGGGCCCAAGGTGTCAGTTTAGAAAACAGTGGGGTGCCTTTACCCATCCAGGGCCACCTCTGTCAATGCTTTCTGACTGAAAGAAGGACAGATGACCATGATGAAAATGGAAGGCACAGGGCAGGGGGTTGATCACCAAACGTGGAGGCACTGGACACCAACAGGCCCCTCCTCCCCTTACAGGGAGCTCAGAAGTGGACCTGTTGGGTACCGATGCTGTCTCCCGCCCACAGGGGCCAATGCCTTGGTTTGTGGAAAGGTCTGTTATTGAACTCCAGAAACAAATCAGATTTAATGGTTCCTCTGCTTAAGAACCTTTGCTGGCTTTCCATTTTCTTAGGATCAAGTCAAGACTTTTGGAATCTGGCCCATGCCTACCTCTCTCAGAGGTTCCCCCACCACTCACCCCCTTGCCACAGCCACACAGGCCTCATTTCTAAGCCTTGGGCATGCCAAGCCCTTTCCCACCTCCAAGACTATTTTACATGATAAATCTTTTGCCTGAAACCCTCTTCAAGTCTGTCCCTTGTCCAATCCAGGTGTCTGTTTAATGTTTATCTTCCCTCAAGCTCTCTGCCGGTTATGTGGAGGAAGGAGAAGTGAGAATGAGGGTGAGAGGCAATGAGCCAGGAGAAGGGGTGTTAATGGGCAAGTTATCACTCTGAAGACCTCTTTGGAGACATCACAAGTACTGAAGGAAGAAAATGGGGGTATTTTCCAACCTACTCCTGTGTGAGCATTGGTGGAGGCAGATCCCAGGGCATCCAGCCCTGCATGCAGGCGGGAGGCACTCCTGTGACCAAAGAACACCTGCAAGCAGAGTGCACGTGACCCAAATGTCTGTCACGGATGCCAAGGCAATATGGGACACTGGCGGTGTCTGTTACGATTTCATAACCCTGAGGAGACAAAACTATGTGGCCAGAGGCCCTGGAATATGGCCAGTCTGGAGCATGGGCATGTTGGATTCAAGCTTGAGTCCCTACTCTAACTCACTGTGCATATGTGGGTGTCCACCTTCCTTCTCTGGGGCTCAATTTCTCTGACTTTACTAGTAAAATGGGAATTTTGATCATAGCTATGTTTCCAACGTGTGGCATATGGCTCACAGGTGGTACTGAGGTAAGCTTTGGTAAAAAAAAAAAATAGAAGGATATGCTCTAATTTTAAGGGTGGCACATTTTTATTAGACAGGTAACTCTAATGGATAAAACAAATACCTCTGAATTCCAAGTAGCTTAACACAGTGAGCAAAGATTTCCTACAGGTGGACAGATCAGTGCTGGTTGGGGAGTAGGAATCAGCTAACTTAACAACAATCACTCTAAAACTCAGTGGCTTTGAACAATAAAATTTCCAGGAAAGGGACCTGCAGTGCTTACCCACATGCAATCCTCCACAGGTTCCCCTCAAAGACATCTAAGGGAGAAATGAGAGACTTGGGAGAGAAAAAGACATGAGAATAAAATTCACACCCTATATGCACAATTTTATTCGTTACCAAAATTTACTCGGATACCAGTTTCTCTGATCAGGAAGTCTCTTGCTACAGTTAATTGAGTGATGAGCACTAAAAATATGGAGAAAAAATTGAGCATTATGTGTCATCTTCCTCTGCCGTCATAAGGGAAATTAGTGAATAAGTCCAAGCTATCCTGCTGGAGAATAAGGCACCAGATGGAAAAGAGCTAAGGTGACACCAGTTCATCCGGTGTCCAGATACCTGCCACCTGGCCACAGATGCATGAATAAGAACAGCCTAGATGAGTAAAGCCACCCAAGCCACCTCATGGACTTATGAGAAATAATAACTTAAATAGTTTTAAGGCAATGAGTGTGAGGGTTGTTTGTTGGGCAGCAGCAGTTACTAACATAGATGGAGTGTATTCAGCCCAGTCTTCCCTGTCCCTAATGCACCGATGTTGGGCTTAATTATGGTGCTTTGGCCAACTGGATGTAAGTTGATGTGACATGAGTTGACGCTTTAAATGTGCCTGTATGGTCCTGATAGGCCAAGTTTGAGGGTTCAATCCCCAGTCAGGGCAAATATAAGCAACCAATGACTACATAAAGAGGTGGAACAACAAATGTGCCCATGTGGTTGGACAGGCCTTTATGAGTTTCCATTCTCCACACACCTTTGTTCTGTTAGCTTCAGTCTTTGAATGCAGACATGGAAACAAACTTGAAACTGCCATAATCCATTCTGGACCAGCCAAGGTCAGTCAAAACACAGCTGATTTGCAAGATTATGAGTGTGAATAAAAATCTGTTACTGTAATCCACTGACATTTTGGTGTTTTTGTTAAGCAACACTGTCATAGCTGAAAAGTACTGTGGGAGGCACATTGTCTTACTTACTAAACTAGCAACATCCTTGAATACGTAAAACAACCGTTTGTTAATTGTACCATAATTGATTTGTACTAGAAAATTTTATAAGATAAAGAATTCTATTGTGTTGCCGAAACCGGTTTCGCTCAGTGGTAGAGCGTAGGTCTGCGGACTGAAAGGTCCCGGGTTCGATTCCGGTCAAGGGCATGTACATTGGTTGCAGGCATATCCCCAGGAGGGGGTGTGCAAGAGGCAGCTGGTCGATTTTTCTCTCTCATCGATGTTTCTAGCTCTCTATCTCTCTCCCTTTCTCTCTGTAAAATATCAATTAAAAAATATACTTTTTAAAAAAATAATTCTATTGTGAACTTTTTGTAAACAACATCTTTAATTATTTTAACTTTTGATTCAGATTCCATATATTCAACACTGTTGAAACATAAGAAATCCAAAGAAGAGTAAGAGAGTTCTAGTCTTGACTCCCCGTTGACTTACTATTTTTTGACAAATCTAAACACTATTAGCATTACGTGATAAATTCTGCTCTTTAGCTTATGGAATAATAGAAATAGAGCTCTGTAACAGAAAAAGAGATCATAGACTTTTAAAAAATATGTTATTTAATCCAATATAATATTTTAGGATGTATGAGATTATACTAAGGAATTCATAAGAAATGTAATCAAAACCTAAGTTCAAAGATGTATCACAGAGTACTTTTATTCCCATTTTTTATTGAGGCACACCTTACAGAAAGTACACAAGTCTTATATGAAATGTACAGCTCAGTTACTTGTTACATATATGGACCAGCACACAGTTCAAAATATAGAACCCTTCTAGTTCTCTGAAGGTTTCCTTGGGCTCCATCCCTGTCAACTCCCCTCCCAATATTTTTCATCACTTTAGATTAGTTGTGCTTATTACTTTAAATGGAGTCATACAAATGTCTTCTTTTGTATCTACTTTGTTTAAAAAATGTTTTTTTTATTGATTTCAGAGAAGAAGGGAGAGGAAGAGAAAGATAGAAACATCAATGATGAGAGAGAATCATTGATCGGCTGCCTCCTGCACACCCCACACTGAGGATTGAGCCCATAACCCAGGCATGGGTCCTGACCAGAAATCTAACTATGACCTCCTGGTTCATAGGTCAATGCTCAGTCACTGAGCCATGTCGGCTGGGATATGTCTACTTTTTATAGTAAACATTATATCTGTGAGAATCACCCATATTATTATATGTAGCATACAGTCATTAGTTCTTTCCCATTGAATATTAGTATACTATTATAGGGATATATCAAAATGTGTTTATTTGTTGTAAAATTGATACACATTCAGATTGTTTCCAGCTGTAGACTATTAATAATAAAGCTGCTATGAACATTCTTACACGTATCTTTTTATTGATATAAGTGATCATTTTGTTGGGTATACCTCTGTTAATATTATTTTAATTAAGGAAACTTTGTACAATGTAAGTGTTCAAAAATAGAGGTTAGGCTAAGTACATTACGATATATTTATACACGTTCATATGCTGTAACCATCAAAAGTTTCTCTTAGAAGATTTTTAATCACCATATATAATATGGTTTCTATTATGTCCCCAAACTATGTAAAAATGTAGGTATGTGAACTATATATTTGTGTGTATGTGTGTGTTTGGTGTGTGCTTGTGTATACATAAACTGAAAAGAATTATACAAAATGCTAACAGTGATCATTTTTAGTTGATAAATATGTGTATAATTTCAATTTCCTTCTTTTATAATTTTCCAGTTTTCAACAATGAAAACATAATACTTGAATCACAAAAGTGCTTGATAAAAAATATCAAAAGCCACAACAGGTATCTTCATTAGTGAAATCCTATATAATAAACCACATTTTTTTCAGTGCTTTCTTTTATTTGTAATATTCTCTTATTCTAAATGATATACAAAATCTTATGTCTCACGATACCATGGGTCAGAATTGATATGGTCAGGCCAAACAGACACCTATCTCTGTGGCTCTGCATGGACCATTCCATGACTCCAGTATCTGCTTAATATTATTACCCAGTGATACAATATACAGGAAAAGTAATCATTCTATAACAAAAAGAGAAGGAAGCCCTAGCCAGTTTGGGTCAGTGGATAGAGCATCGACTGAGGATTAAAAGGCCCCAGGTTCAATTCCAGGTCAAGGGCATGTACCTCATTTGCAGCTTAATCACTAGTCCTAATTGGGCACATGCAGGAGGCAACCAGTTGATGTACATCACATTGATGTTTCTCTCTCTCTGCCTCTCCTCCTCTCCCCTTCCCTTCCACTTTCTCTAAAAATCAATGGGAAAATATTCTTGGGTGAGGATTATAAAAACAAAAGAGAGAGAGAGAGAAGAAAGAGTGAATAGAAAGGCAACATCTAAGTGTTTGAGATAACTGAAGTGCTAGATGACTCTCATTAAATAAAATCATTACAGATAAAGTGACCTGGAAATAAAATAGCATGGTGTATCTGAGGATTATGTTGCAGAGATGAAGCCTTTTATAATAACATTAGAGGCCCGTTGCACAAAAATTTGTGCACCTGGAGGATCCCTCAGCCCAGCCAGCACCCTCTCACAGTCGAGAAGCCCTCTAAAGATGTCCACCTGCTAAGTTAGGCCCACTCCCTGGGGGCCTAAGCCATCAGTCAGACATCCTTAGCCCTGCTGAGGAGGCGGTGGGAGAGGCTCCTGCCACTGCCACTGTGTTCGAAGCTGTAAACCCAGCTTGTGGCTGAGTAGAGCTCCCCTGTGGAATCGCACTGAGTACTAGGAGAAGCTCCTGCATTAAGCATCTGCCTCCTGGTGATCAATGAGCATCATAGTGATCGGTCGTTCCTGGTCGTTCTGCATTAGGATCAATTTGCATATCACCCTTTTATTATATAGGATATAGCTTTATTATTATAAAATACTAGAGGCCCAGTGCATGAATTCACACATAGGTGAGGTCTGGCTGGCCTGCCCCAATAGGGGCCCATCGGGCTGGGCTGGTGGGGGAGAGAGGCTGTGCGCAGTTGGCTGGCTGGCCCTGTCGCTGATCGGGGTGTTAGGGGTCAATTGGGGGTTGGGCAGGGCAGGGGGGCCAGTTGTTGCCCAGATCAGGCTGGTTGGCTGTTACAGTGTGTGTCATAGTCACCAGTCATTCCAGTCTTTCTGGTCATTCCACCTTTCAGGTCACTGGGCTTTTATATATATAGATAACTTCCTAATTACTGTTTAGCTTATAATAAATGTTATTTTACATGCTATCTTTTAAGAATGTAACTGTTGTTTTATTCTGCATAATATTTGTAACCTCAATTAAGTTTATATTCTCATATAATTTTATACAAATGGTCATTTGAAAAATCTCAACCAAAGTCAAAATCCACTTAGGAAAGAATCTGAGGAACAGAAAATCCTGCAGTGCCAACTAGTTCCTTTTTGACTCTAAACTCTAAAATTTAGAGTTTCTCTAGTCCAGGAGTCAGCAAACTATGGCCCCCAGGCCACACCAGCACACTATCTCTTTTTGTATGGCCTCTGAGCTAAGATACACTTATACTATAAATGCTTATTATATACATGATGTCCTTAATGTTTCTTCCTGTCCCGTAAACCTAAAGATGTTTACTCTCCAGCCTTGATAGAAAAAAAAAAAATGTGTTGGCTCATGCTCTGGTCCACTCATGACATCATATACTTTTGTTCACATACTGATGAAAATGAGTGGTGTTTTGGCAGAGGTGATTCAATGTGGGGGGGGAAAATGAGCATTTAGCATACCCATTTTAGTTTCCTCCTAAACACATGAGAATTCTATATTTCCTAGTCATTCCTGCAGTTGGCTGGGGCCTTATTACTGAGCTTTAGTTCATAGCATGTGGTCTGGCCTTACAGCTTCCTGAGCAAGCCTCTATATATTCTCCCTTCCCTTGTGTGCTGGAAGAAGGTCCTAGAAAAGGCATAGCCAATAAATAAAAGAACCCTAGGTCCCTTCATCAAAGGAAAACTTCCCTTTGAAGACCAAAATATTCAAATTTTCAAGAAATAAATTTTTATTGTGTTAAGCCATTGAACTTTCTTGGACTGTTTGTTATGTCATCTAAAATTACTTTCCCTGACTAATACATATATAAAAATATTTCTTCAACATCATTGTGCTTCATATTACCCTCACATGTTGTTTAATCATATACAATACCAAACAAAGTATGAGAACAGTTTATCCTTCAATCTTTGTGAGTAACCAAAACATCCCATGAAAGTATTGTTTGGCATTCATATTCCCAATCAATGAAATCTTTATTCCAAAACACTGCTTTTCGTTCGCTGCTTATGGATAAAATTGAACTATGATTTCAGAACTAAGTTAGACACCAGGAAATAAAGGAAAATCCCGCCCTTTGTAAAATAACAACCACCCAAATTTCAGCTCCAAGGATATGTAAACAGTTCTTTCATGCTTATTCCTTAACAAGGCCGTTTCTCATGTAACTTTCATCATCCTGTTTAGAGTTTACCAAGTGAGAATCTTCAGATTTCAGTTTGGACACATCTGGCTCACAAATGAGGTACTCCACCCCCAATCATTGTGAAATCCTGCCACAAGCATTGGTGACGGGATCTTGTGTTTATTAGTAAAGATGTGAGAACCAGTCAGTCACAAAACTGTTCTGAGTGGAGACATCTTCTGATGCCGCACTTCAAGTCTGATGTTTTTCTGCTGAGGAACTGCTGTTATTTAAATTCACTTCTGAATGCAAATTTACCAATTTTTGCTTTCTTTCAGACACAACCTCACCTCGAGCTGTTAAAAAGGTTATTTTAACTGCCCTTTAGTTGTGAGAAAAGAGTTACTATTTCCAATCTGTTGGAGTTTTTTCTTCATTTGACTGAGCTTTTTAAATGTTCCTACATATACTTAGATTATTTGCCTTAAAATGCATCATAAAGTGAATGTTTTACTAAGTTTAAATCACTGAAGAAAGTTATGATTAATAACAAATTTGTTTCTCCTTTTTATACCAAGCCCAGCTTTGGAACAACAACAAAAAGAATCATTAAGAATGAATTGATAATGACTTTCTATGAGAGCAAATAAAAAAGTAACTGATTCATAGAGGAAAGTCACCCTTTAATACAGTCACAGCCCACTGTCCAGAGGGGATGGGACAAGATTGACAACTTAGAATAAAGTAGAGTAGATTCCTGGAAACTAGGTGAAGTCTTGTTTCCTTTCTTTCCCCAAAAGAAAAAAATATAACACACCAACATACTTTCCATTAAGAACTCTTCCCACTTAACCTCATAAAAGTGGCTCAAGACCCTGCACCTTGAATGAGAGCTCCCCACAACTGGGTGAAGTGGCATCGTGGACCTGTGAAGTGATGCACTGAGCACACAACATTACCCAGGTAGGATCCTGCCCAACATTAATCCTGGGAAAGCCATCGTGCAAGTATAAACTGATGGCATTCTGCAAAATCAACTGGCCTAGACTTTAAAAAAAAAAAAAAAAAAGTTAACGGCACCAGACACCAAAAGTAAAATGTGGGGAGAAGATGGAAACTGTTTAAGACAGACATAAAGAAACATGACAAGACAATCAAGTGCAGTAAATAAAGTGGTCAAAAGGTACAAACTTCCAATTAAAAGATAAGTTATCTGGACATAATGTATGGCACAGTGACTTTAACTATTTTATGGTGATGGATGCTAACTAGACTTATTACGGTGATCATTTTGTAATATGTAAAAATGTTGTCTTGGCTCAGTGGATTGAGTGTCAGCCTGTGAATTGAGGAGTCATGGGTTTAATTCTGGTCAAGGATATATGCCTGGGTTGTGGGCTCAGTCCCCAGTGGGGGGCATGCAAGAAGCAGTCAATCAATAATTCTCTCTCATCATTGATGTTCTACATATCTCTCTCCATTTCCCTTCCTTTCTGAAATCAATATAAAATTATTTAAAAATAAATAAATAAATAAATAAATAAATAAATAAAAATGTTGAATCATTTACTTAAACCTAATATACCTAATACATCTAAAACTAATCTAATAAGCAAATTATATCTCAGTTTTTAAAATATAATAAGTAATTCTCACCTGAATCTTGGATAGAAAACCAAACAGTTGTAAATGATATTGTAGGGATGATTAAAACATTTTGAATATGGATTGCAAATGAGATATTATTGTATTAATGTCAAATGTCCTGAGCATGATAACTAATTGTATTGTGATGGTGTAGGAGAACCTCTTTATTCTTAGAAGAAATATGCTGAAGTAGTTGGAGTGAAAGGTAGAATGATCAGTTTTTACTGTATGACAAACCTCACACATCAGCAACCATTTATGTAGCTAATCATGCTATTCAGACTTAGCTCACCCGGATGGGTGGTTTCCGTGAGATCCCTGCTGGGTTTCTTTGTGTGTCTCTGATCAGCAGCAGGTCAGCTGGCTGGATCTACTTCTAGACATAGGCTGGTTACTGGCTACAGTTGACTGGGACCCTGTCTCTTTTCCTCCAGCAGGCTACCGCTGGCTTATTCACATGAAAGTGGCAAAGTTCCAAGACAGAGAGAGAAAGAGAGAGAGAAACCATGCCAGGCTGCTTGCAGATGCCCCACATTGTGGTGGGAGAAGCTGCAAAGTCAGGTGGTAAGGGCCCTTGGTACAATGAAGGAAAAACTGTGGCTATTTGTACAATCGACCTGGGTGATCTAAGGGTGTTCATTCGATTATATTTGCACCCTTTCTGTTTCTTTGAATATTTTCAAAATAAAAGTTGTGGAAAGGGATAGAAGACAACTCAAGAAGCCAGACACAAAAGAGATATGTGTACTATAAAACTCAAATTATACAGGTTTTTCTAAAGTCAAATCCAATGTATGGTGGTAAAAGCCATCATATTGGTTACATTTGGATAATAAGCTTTTGGGGTGCTGGTTACATATTATTTCTTTATCTGAGTAGTAAAAAAAAAAATTCCTTTGAGTTATAAACTTAGGACATGTATTCTTTCCCATATGTAACTCATACTTTAATTTTTAAAGGTTTACCTTGAAAAATAGAAAGAGCATTGGTTTGGGAACTGGGGAACCTGGGGCTGACACTAAGTCCCTCTGCAACACCGAAGATGTCTACTTGATCCTCTGGGCCTCCGTCTCCTCCTCTGCAAAAGGAAGCTAGGTGAGCTCTGCAGGCCCCTCCCAACGCTGAGGCTCAATTCTGACTGAACAATGGGCTCTCTTCCTGCCTACAAATTAGTTTTCCGAGTTTTGAAAGGACTTATATGATGTATATTGTATAACATATAATCCTATCATGATGACGCATTTTCCTCCTCCAGCAATGAAAGACCCCCGAAATTTTGCTTTCCAGAATTTGCACAAAAATAAGTACAGGCAGTCCTGGGATTATGTCAGACTTGATGTAAGTCGTTTTGTGGTATGTCACCATCTCCCATTTATTTACATTTAAAAAAAGCTTCCTCATTTTGACATACGTACATATGTGCTTTATGATTGTAGTATTTGCCACAAGGTCTGAAATTGTTACCTTTCTTTTAAATTATTTTTACTGTTTCACTTCATTAGCGATGTGTCTGTGCTCCATGTGAGTGATGTAGGTGCTTATGTAGATGGAGCTCCGACGGATCTCCCGAGGACTGCCTGTATAGCAATGCAAAAGCAAAAGAGAGGCCTCTATGAAACAGATGAGGTCATCAAGGGCCAGCTATTTGTAGAATAGGTCAGGTGACTAGCAGGACATCCTATTTTATTTTATTTTTTTATTTTTTAAATATATTTTATTGATTTTTTACAGAGAGGAAGGGAGAGGGATAGAGTTAGAAACATCAATGAGAGAGAAACATCGATTAGTTGCCCCTGCACAACCCCTCCTGGGGATGTGCCCACAGCCAGTGTACATGCCCTAGACCGAAATCGAACCTGGGACCTTTCAGTCCACAGGCCGACACTCTATCCACTGAGCCAAACCAGTTTCGGCAAGACATCCTATTTTAATGTCATGCTGGAAATGCAGTAAAGGGCCGTGCCACAAAAGGAAGAAGAGTCACAAACCTTTTCAAAAAATCCAGTCCTATTTCCCTGCCCGCCCAGCCAGTGCCTGGGAAGAACATCCCTCACTCCACAGTAAAGGTTTCCCCCCCCCCCTTCAGGTCATATACTCAGTGGTCTTTTGGGTTCTTTGTGCATTTAGGGGCTTTTAGGGCGAAGTGAAGAGCCACAAGCATCCCGTCTATCTTCACATGTGCTGTGGGTGAGTTAGAACACCAGGAAGCGATAGCCCAGGTGTCCCACAAGCCTCGCTGTGGCTGCAGGGGTGGGAGCCCCTGGGAGGGCCTTTGAGCCTTCGGGGTGGTGATTTTCTCACTTCTGAGCACTGTGAGCACTTCACTGTTCAAAGGACTCTAATGGAACAACACTTCAGGGGTTTGTGTTTGTTTGTATTTCCCCCTGGGGGCTTAGAGTTTACTTCTAAGACTCCTTATAGCAGTTTTCTAAACTATCCATTGATCAAATCCATTGATCAAATATTTATGGAGTATCTGCTATGTGAATGCAGAAACGAATGAGAGAGACATGCTCCCTGTCCTCTTGCGCACAATGTGGAGTTCCTCATCCAATAGACAGAAAGAACCGGACCTGCTCACCTTGTCCCACTGTGGGAGCAATAATTGAACTTCGCAACAACCCTAGAGTAGACATTCTTAGCTCCAAGTTAAAGGTGAGGAAACAGACTCAGAGGTAAAATCACTCGTCCAAGAGGTTCCGTGGCTAGTAAGTAGAATCCATCCAACCCCACTTTTGCAATAGTTCCTTCATATATGGCATCTGAGATGAGGTGGTGGCTTGTGTCAGTCTGTTAGAACTGATATTGGCAAACTGAGTCATATGGTCCAACACAGCTTTATTGAAACAGCCACACCCATTTGCTGACATATTTTCTTTGAATGCTTTCCCACTGCAGCTGCAACGGTGGGGCTGAGCAGTTGTGATAGTGACCTCAAAGCCCACAGAGACAAAAAGCTTTGC